>JAUBNZ010001122.1:0-12638 GCA_032355485.1 Bonnemaisonia californica | reverse complement strand
CGATCTCTCGCTCCCGACCGCCCGCACCGGCCGCGCGCTGCTCGACCCCCTCACGCCCTCGCAAGCGCAGCAGGCGCGCCACATCGCCCGCCAGCTCCGCGCCGAGCACGCCCTGCGCCGCAGGCTGCTGCTCGATCGCTTTGCCGTCACCGTCGACGCCTTCCGCGGCTCCGCCCGCTCGCGTGCCGCCGCCGTCGAGCGCCGTGTGCGCGCCGATGCGCTCGTGAGGGAGGTCTGCCTTTACGATGCCCGCACTGCGCGCGCCTGCCTGCTGCGGTCGGCGCGCGTGTCTCATGGGCAGGGCGCCGTGCATGACGCCCCCACCGCCGCGCGCCCGGATGTCAAGACTGTTCGTATGGGTCAGGTGCCCGACCGTGGCGGCAGGGTTGGCAAGGCGGCCGCGGCGTATATGCCTGCGTTTGCCGAGAGGGTCGAGGGCGCTGGGAGCAGGCGGCAGGCGGCGCAACCGCCGCGGAGGGGGCGGGGCGGGAAGAGGCGTCGGGGCAGGGCGTAGCGCTGTATGAAGACGGATGCGCTTTGGGAAGTGCAAAAGTCTGCTACTGCTGTTCGTGCTGCTCATGCTGTCAAGGTCCACTTTATGTAGCTCTTACAAATGCACAATCAGTACGACTCCCCACGGCTGTGCTTCTTATTCAAAGCGGCAAGCTTGGCGATAAACTCCTTGTTCTCCAAAATGGTCTCAACGTCCAGATGCAGCCGGAAGCACCACAGGTGCTCGGGATTCGACGGATCGTTGATCTGCTCCGCCTTCACATCTTCGCGCCGCAGCTCCTCGTCCATGCCCAGCAAGTCCTGCAGTGGGAAGATGACCCACATGGCCGGGCACGCCAAATGGTCCGCTATCGCCCATTCCACAATTTCCGTCGAGCACTTTATTGGCGGCGTGCACGACCCGTCCCGCTTCATGATCTGCGTCCAGTAGCGCATGCGCAAGTCTACCGGGATTTCCTCCCACCAGCCGCGAAAGGTGCTCGTGTCGTGCGACGAAGTCGTCGCCACGCATTCGTACGTGTACGACGACGGCACGCCGAAATCCACGTCGCCGGCTGGCATGCGCTGCACCGCTAGGCTCAAAATGCTCGTCTCTTCCATCACGGACGGCACGCACTTGGGAATCAGACCGAGGTCCTCGCCGCAGACAAGCATGTTGCTGGCCGTTTTCATCATGGGCAGCCTCTCCAGCCCGTTTTTCTTCCACAGCTCGTCCTGCCGGCGGAGAAAGTAGTCCTCGTGTAAACTGTGCAGCTCTCTTTTCCATTCCTCCGACGGTAGTTCTGCATAGCTGCTCGTCTTTTGCACCATGAAGCGCGGGTGGAACATGTCCTCCTGCTTCGTATCGGCCAACAGGCATACATTGTTAAAGAGCACAGACAAGTTCTGCCTGAGCAAGTCGTTAAACTTGCGCTCCGATTCGGGCGCGTCCTTGCCCACCTCCAGTGCCTTGTCCACCTTGCGCTCCGTGTCATATTCGTCCTTGAACTTGAGACGATCGTGCCACAGCGTTTCGAAGAACCGATCCTTGATCTTCCACCAGTCCCCATGGAACAGCTCCTGAAGCAACCCGTCGCGAATGAACGGTTTCACATAGCGGTCGATATCCCACAGACCGAGAGATTCCAGCTCCTGCTTGCTGATGGCATGGGCCGGGAAGAATTGCCCACAACTGCCCGTTCGGAAACCGGCCGGGATCTCCCATATGCGGAAGAAGCCCAGAATATGGTCGATGCGATACGCGTGAAAGTAGTTGCTCATGTGACCCAGACGCGAGCGCCACCAGGCATAGTTGTCCTTGCTCATCGCCTCCCAGTCGTACGTGGGAAACTCCCAGTTCTGACCAGAGACAGAGAAGTAGTCCGGCGGCGCGCCCGCCTGCATGTCCAGGCGGAATAGATGAGGGTTGACCCAGGTATCGGCGCAGTAGCGGTTGACGCCGATGGGTAAGTCGCCCTTGAAGACGACGCGGCGTTCGGCCGCGTACTGGGCGGCGGCGGACAGCTGTTTGTGGAGATGGAACTGGGTAAAATATGCCTGCCCCAGGTACCCAAAATGGAATGTGTCCCTTGCTGCGAGCTTGTTGATATCCTCTGGAGTGATGGACTGGCGCGCACCCCACTGGTCATAATTGGCGCTGCCATTCACCTCCATGAAGAAGCGGAAGAGAGCGTAGGGCACAAGCCAGGTCTGATTGTCCTTGAACCAGGTGGTAAACTCATTCGACTCGAGGAATTCATCCTTCTGCATCAGGTACATGCGGCGGATGAAGCTGAGTTTCACATCCATGACGGCCATGTAATCAAGTTTATCCAAGGCATTCAGACGCTCGCGGGCCTCATAGTACTCCTCCAGCATATCCTGCGGCATGGTCCCCAGTGACTCAATATTAATATACTGCGGATGAAGCGCGAAAGACGATACGGCCGAGTACGGGTAGCTATCCCGATACGAAAAATTGGCAGTAGTATCATTGATAGGCAGCAATTGCAAAAGCTGATATCCCGTCTCGGCACATAAGTCAACCATGCGCGGCAGGTCGTTAAATTCGCCCACGCCGCAAGACGCCCTTGAGCGAATAGAAAACACGGGTATAGAAATGCCGGCACCCTTCCAGCTCTTTGGGTAGGACAGCGAATGCTCACTAGGCGCCAACACGACGGGGGCAACCCCCGGGCGACCGGCGAGAAAGGCGCGATCGTCTCCATTGAGCGTGAGCATCCTATCGTGCGTATCCTGCACTACAAGGCGCCCATTGCCCTTTTCACGTATCAAAAATCTATAGCGCACGTCTACAGCATCCGGCGGCATGGCGACGGCCCCCGTCCAAACAGGGCTATCGACATCCGACAGCGCCACGGCCTGCGAGCTCACTCGGCTGCCCAGTGCCGGCACATCTCCGCTCACACACACCTCATGCCCCGACAGCACGCGTTCGGCAAAAACAGAAAACCGGGCAACATAGCCGCCTCTTCCGTACACAAGCGCCTTGCTCAGCGCAACAGCATCGCGGGCGGCGGCAACCCTGGCGCCCTCGCGTTGCTCCGGCTGCCGGCGGAAGAGCACGTCGGTGAAGGCAGCGGTGGCGAATAATTCGCGCGTGGCGTGCGGGGAGGCGCGCCATTCATCGCGGATGAGATAGTCACCCTGCAGAGGGCGGGCGTGGAGGGGGAGGTGGCGCGGCGACCCGCTCTCCCAGCGCACGGTGCCGCCGTCCTGGGCGGAGGACTTGAGGCCGTACTTGTACTGGAGGGCGGGTGTGTGGGGGGTGGTGATGCGGAGCGTCCAGACGCCCGGGGACTCGAAGTGGAGGGGGAGGGCGTTGGTCGGGGAGAATGAACCGAGGGCGGGGGTGGAGCCGGAGAGAAGGATTGACTCGCCGTAGCGGGTTTGGGCTGTGACGCAGAAGCGCAGGGTTAGCTTTGTGGGCAGCGCGGGCGCGGGGTCTGCGAGGGAGGGCGCCATGGCGACGGATGTTGACGGAGTCGTCGGTTGTGGCAGCAAGGGGTCAGCGGGTGTCGACCAGCAACTAATGTCGACCAGCCGCAGGCTGAAGCGATGCTCCAACGTAACATTATGTACGTATGTACCCAGATCAGGTCCTCAGATGATATGATTGCGTTGATCTGAATGTTGCCACGTTGGCCCGGGTGGGACCGAGAGACAAGAGCTCGGATATTTTCCTTTCGTGCCTCCGTCCCATTGGCTGCCATAACACCTCAACTGTATGTTATTCTTCAAATATAACCTAAAATGTTTATTTAATTTAAAATGTTTAGCCCTATAGTGGAACTGGGATGATACGCACAGACATGCATAGGCATATCATTGGCCACTGCATGATGCTATGAATGTGAATTATTCAGGCCCTTCTATTGGTTACCCTGGGAGCTCAGGTGAACCTTACTGTAAATCTACTGTAGCTACAGGAGTGCTGCTACCAGACGGGTAGGAGACTCCTACTACAGTACTGTAGGACTGCGAGAACTGCGTGCGTCTCGGAGGAGACAGTCAGACCCGAAGCATCAGTTCGGCCTTGTCGCTTTTCCCCTTTGCAGTGTTGGTAGAGCAACTCCTCCAGGTGGAGTCACAGGACGGTGAACACTCGCGAGTGTTGACACCAGAAACCTCTCCCCCTGCGTTGGGAGAGGTCTCGAAGCTGGTGCGGCTCCTGAGCTTCACAGCAATTTCTTGTGTGTCTGGCGAATCAGGCAGGACAGTACTAAGGCAGTTGTACAGCTACCTTCTCTCCGGTGAGAAGGGTACTATCCGGGATGAATTCAGCTCTCTCAGGCAGAGAGAGAGCCTAAAGATAGCTAAGAAAGGGTCTTTTGGGGCAGGAGATCGGCGTCGAGCTGTCGGGTTGACCTACTCCGTTTCCGCTCTCAGGTAGGCGGAACCCGCGAGGAAGGCGCTCTAACTTTTCTCCTCAGCGGAGAAGAGAGCCGGTAACCGCGAGAGTCTACTGGAATGATCCACCTCGGGAGGCGAACGTTTATGGTCGAGATATCCCCATTGGCACTGTAGCAGCCTAGGGATTTCGGAATAACTCACTGCAGAGTTACCTGAGGGCATATTCGGGCTCCCGGAAAGCCGGTAGCCGGGCGAGTCACTTGGAAACTCACGGCTAACGGGGTCTTTTTCGCCCCTATAGTGGGGAAAATGTAGAGCCACGCGCTGCTAGCTACTTCAGTTTAGAGGGATTCCTCCAGGGTTGCACTCTTTGTTGGGAAGAGAAAGTTGAGGGTTCTCGCTAGTCTCTCTTTACTTCGGGGCGCACCGCTAATCTTTGTGCCCTGTATCCTAAATATTTATCTTCCGTCACTACATACTTATAATATTAAAGTAAGATTCCTATTATTAGCGGTTTCGACGTCCGAATGTGAGGTGTCCTTCCCTTAGACTACTTAAAACCGCTCTCATTCTTAGTAGGTCCTTAGTGTAAGGGAGGAGGTGTAAGGGTGGCTTACTGTAGCGGACGTTTCTGATATCTGGAAGCCTGTTACTTGGTATCCACACCGCTTAGGTAAACTTCTTTGAAAGTGGCAGTGTCACTCTGGTGTGACAGTAGGGAGGTATACTCTACTGGAAGTTTCGGGCTTCTACAAATGAAAGGATACAGCAAATTACGTAGCTAGAGAGTGATGTAGCCACGTTTACTGGCTGGAAAACATTCGGGAACTTACGGGAATGTTTAAATTCAGAGCGGGGTAAATTCGGGAGGTAATTTGAGTATGGGGGCCTTTCAGGTTTGGCCCCAAAAGGGTGCAAATCCCATAATAATTCACAGTAACCTCCTAAGGGTGCAGCGTCCCCTGCACAGGCCTCCGTTGGCCTTCAAAACTTTTGGCGCCCATTTATTCATCCCTATATTGGGATTAAATCGGTTGGCCAAGTCATCACACTCTCTCGTGATTGACGTTCCATTCATTACGTACTCTTATATCCTCTCACACATCCTTTTGCCCCTCCCCCTTCATCACTCAGCTTCCTTCGCTCCATCTCCATTCCGTCACCTCACTAGAGAGGTGAACTATGTATTCCCACACCAATTATCCTTCTAATAGGGCACACAGTCGCCCACTGACGGCGTCTGAGCATCCTAGCACCTCCTCTGCGATCCGGGAGATCCCACGTTTTGGGGTCTCATCCAACCCGGTCATCAACTTCAGAGAAAGTGCACAACCAAGCACATCTCCCCTTTCCCCTTCTGTGCCTCAACACTCCCCACCTCCATCAGGTGGGGAAGCGATGGTCGCGCCAACCACTGGCGCACCCCAGTTATCATCTGGTACCTCAAACGAGAGGGAACCCGCCCTTGCTGCCGACTTCGGGGCCGTCAACGTCACCGCTTCCCCTGGGACCACCCGCATCGCTGCCACGGGAGCCTCTATGGCTGAGGCGCCTTAGGTTCCGGGGAATAACCCTCCATCACCCGCACCGGAAGGAAGGAAAACCCCCCTCCATTGGATGCGGGGGCTCCTCAGGCTTCCTCAATGCCTTGGAAGGACGGCCAACCTGGTACTGCGTCCTCCGGGCTCCGAGCCCCGCTCTTTTCCCGTCCCATGGACCGGACCATTCCAGTCCCGCCCGAATGTTTGCGCAATTATTATGGTATCATCAACCTTGTTACGGGCCCTCTCTTTGGGTCCGACGACCTGGCCGTTGAATGGGAATTGCAGCATTATACCAGACTGACGCTTCAGGAGTTTGAAGCCTTTGAATTGGCATTCTATCAGGTGGTCCTGACAGAAGTGCTCTCAGTTTTCAGGAATCAGAATATCGACGGCAAGAGGTGTTGGTCCTGCATAGGGCAAGGCGTGCACCCACCTCTGCGATTTTTGATACATTTCGATTTAAGGTGTGATCAAATCTTCCTCAAAGACGCAAGGGATGTGGAATACATTTAAACGGAAAATTCCCTTCTATTCGCGACCCCTACTGATGGGGTCCTTCCGCCTCTCCTTGTTCACGCATTTCCTTTAGTGTGGAGTGACTCGTTCTTCTATTTACCCTTTTGTGAGTGTTCGCGCTCCTTCCTACCCGAATGTCATCATGCCCTGCACTGGTCACGGGGAGACCGGCCGACTGATCAGCACCGGAGACTATCAGGTATTCTCACGCCGGTTCGGGAAAGCGATCCCATACCAATACATCCCTCTTTATGTGAGGGACTTTTCGCGATTCCCCAAAAGCAAACGTTGCGGGAAGACGAGGAAGCGCCCTTGATAACCTCTTTTTCGCAGATCTCCCCGTCCTTCATTAATTTGGACGGATTTGTTTGGCGTCTCCTGTGACGCCTGATATGATGAAACCGTTTTGGGCCATGATGCACGCGGAACACCTTCTTCTTGGGGCTCTTGCCGTCTATCACCAGGCCGCCACTACTCATGAATTAGTTGTTGTTTCCCGTCCTTGCGATGCCATAGTCGAGACGATCCGGAAACTGCAGTACCATTTCATGCTGGCATGGTACCCCCGGCTCCTCATCCCTCTAAGCTACTCTGTGTGTGCCACTACCCGAGTGTAATCACCGCATTATCAGATTTACATGTGCCCACGCTCACGTAAAATCTTTGTAATTTTGCGGTTGCCAGATATTATTTATTTATTTATTTATTTTGGAAACACATGTGTACCTGTAAGGGCACATGTGTGTCTGATAACTACTAATCTAATCCGGCTCGGTGAGGACCACCGAGCTTCGGATCTCCCCGTGTCCACGTGTACCCTAAGGGAACACGTGGCCACTGGGGGTCGGTCGGCAAACTTTGGCGGCTCCCCTGAGCAGCGGGCGAAGCCCTACCTGTACCCACAGGGGCACGCCTCTGCCCCGGGGCAGTACTCGTTGGGTACGACCCCCTGGAGCAGCACCGCTGCCACACCGTCCAAAGCGAAACTGCCATCGCTAGCAGCCGCCCATTACAGTACCGCCGCCGACCCTCCACGGGCCGTCACACCCTAACCACCCATCTGCCACCCTCCGAAGGGGAGCAGATGGAGGTGGCCCAAGCACATCTGTAAGACTATGTTTACAGCTGAGTGCCGTCCACCTGGCGGTACGTTGGGCAGATTTAGTTAGTTATTTTACTGTAAGTAGTGGGGTACAATTCTAGTATTTAAGGCTTAGCTAATTAGCTATCCTACCCACTAAAGAGGCATCCGAGACCTCCGGATTTGACCTTACAACTCAAAACTCAACCTGGAACAGAACGCCCTGCGCCGTCCCGGAACACCTTTCCTCCGTAGGAAAGGCGTCGGTTCGGTTAGCTCCCGCGTCGCTCTACGTCCCTTTCAGCTTCCCTTGACCGCCCAAACTCGCCATCCGCGCGGCGTACCACAAGTGGCACGTCGTTAGCTTCTGTCCGTCACCCCCCTTTCCCCCTTTGCACGACTACTTCCATGGCCGTGCACCGGAACCCCCAAGCATCCCACCTCTCCCCTAGGGAAACACAGGGCGTTGGACGATTTCTGGCAGTCCACTACCTCGACACCCTACCTTTCCTTTGCAGGAAAGGCAGGGCGAAGAGCAGCTACTTCAGGACTTCTCAGACCTGGAAGCGATAGATATACTTCTCTCTCTCCGCCCCACTGCTACTGGCTACTAGGGACAATAGTAACTGGAGGGTGCTCAGGCGCTTTTCTATAAATACTACATATAGGCGGACACGAACAACTCAGCAAAATAAACAGGAGGGCAGACGTGGATGTTCCTTTCATGATAGCTTCGCAGATACCGCTACTACCCTTTTCTCAAGTACTCTCTGTAGCTCTTGCTCATCTGTGCTGATACTCACAATGCCCTTGGAGCGTGAAAATAACTCGGTTGGCCGGTTTCCTCGTATAGAAAACTCAGACGACTACATCCTTTGGAAGGGTCGAGTTTATGCCCATATCCGACTTCATGATGCCGAACTTCTTGGCTTTAACCAAGAGCCGGCGACCAATACGCCTGCTATCCGCAAGAAGTGGTTCGAAATGATGAATCGTGCCCAGAGCATTATAATTATTTAGCTTAGAGACTCTCGACTCACCAAAGTTCGAACTATAGTCGATGATGATGATCGAATAGCTAAAGAGCTTTTGGGGTGAGATCGAGAAATATATACAGCATCCAACACACAAACGATTCTCAATATTCGCCAAGAAATGGATGATCTCCGGTACAAGGAAGGCTCAAGCTGGGATGAGCACGTCAATAAAATCACAGAATTGCTCAGCGAGCTCGCTACTTATGAAGAATAAAAGCCCGATAAGGACAATACTTCAAAATTTCTTCGTACTGTGCCGGATTCTTTACGTGGCTTTGCAATGATCGCTCAGGTGCAGGTTTTGGAATACGGGAGAGAACCGTGCAATTCATGCATGCAGAAATTCCCCGTCTAAAGAGCATGAGAGCTTCAAGCTCTGTCCTGGAACCATCTACGAAGGCTACCACGGCCATTGATAATGGATTCAGGAACAGGAAAGACCGTCGTCCAGGCGGTCGTATCTGCAAATACAGTCATTCAAACGACGAATGCTACGTTGGTGGAAAACACAGTCACTTCGCCTCCGAATGCTGGTACCTTGCAGGCTCAAACAGCTCCCGGGGTCGCAGTCGTGGAATAGGTCACGGAAACAGAGGCCGAGGTCTTGGAAGTCGTCGCATGTTCGGACACAATCGTTCGCCGCCTTCCCGACACCCTGGTATTTCATGTTATCAACAACCTCACCGTTCATTTGACAACACCTGGAACAATACAGGTACTTGTAGTAAAGTTTTCGTGCCATAGCAGCACCAAGGCGGACAGCCTTCGCCGACCAACGCTCAACAATACCATCTTCGCCACTCATCTTCGAGTTCAAGTTATGGCAATGGTTTTCAAGGATTCATGGCAAGAATCAAGTACCCCACCTCAGTTGCAACCACCAACCCCAAGGAAACCAGAGATGCTCTTATTGACTCCAGTGCCTCACATGACTTCTTCCACTCGAAATAGGTGTTTCAAAATTATCGTCGTCTCCGTGAGGAATTTATCTCTGCTTCTAGGACAAGTCGGATGGTTGGAATTGGTGAGGTCTTCTTTCCTCTCGACGTTGGCAAGTATACGGAGGCTTACCATTTACCGACCTTCTCAGAGAACATCCTCTCTGTAAACAAGCTGTCCACGACACTTGATGTCTTATTCGCGACCACACAGAACGGCACCAATCACTGCAGTTTCAAAGTAGCCGGAACATCAAGAGTTGTTTTCGAGACCAAATCGCAATAAGGGCTATACAATATGAACATCTCGAATGAGCGGCGAGCTGTGGCATTATGCTCTGTACCATCGGAACCATAAAACGACTTAGAGCATTTCGTTCTTTCTACGACAGTTGCCGGTTCCTTTGGCCAGAACTCATTCCAGCCAACACCACTGCTCTCTCAAAACAAATCACTAGATTGGAATTACCGTACAGGGCACCCGAGCCCCTCTCGGTACCTCCGACTTTCTCAAAACGTCAAGGAAGTGGCATATTTCCCCAGGAAAACTTTGCAAGATATGGTGTGCGTCCCATGTGAACTCGGAAAGGCACGTAGAGCACCAGTTCATCGAGCACTGGCATCTATTGTGTCTCCACTTGAACTCGTACACACTGACATTGCTGTTCCAGTCACGCCCTCAACTGCTGGGATCACTTACTCTCTTGGATTTGGTGACTCGTTCACCGCAAACGATGATTTGTTCTTCTTAAAGAAGAAGTCAGAGCTTCCCAAATTTCTCACCGAATATAACATGAAATCCGAGAGATAGACACGTTTCCCACTGCTTCAGATACGTCTAGATGGTGCGGGTGAGAATCTGAGTGAAGAAGTGCAATCTTTTTGCAGGTAGAATGGGATCGAACTCAAGCCGTCTCCTCCATATGCGATGAGAGCAACGGTACAGAAGAAAAACAGATACAGGAATTCGGGGGGCGGAAGAGAGTCCTATTGTTAGCTTCAAAATTGCCAGATTCCCTTTGGGCAGAAGCAATGCACCATGCCAATTGGCTCCTCAACGGTCTTCCGTCCACTCGAATTCAAGGTGACATACCAATTATTCTTTGTCAACCGCGCACAAGGATACCTTTCAACAAGATCCCTGTCTTTGGACAGTCAGGCTTCGCATTTCGGTATCGCTCGGGGACAGTCCCGGAAAAGAAGTTTCTTGCTCGTTCTGTGCATGGACATTTCGTTGGGATGGGAAGCGGCGAGACTCTATTTCGAATCTACGCCCCCGATACCAAGGTAATCATTTTGACGAGAGTTCAGGACTTCGGACCATATCATCACGAAAAGCTCCCCGGGGTCGCTTCTCTACTAGACGGCCTCGCCCAACAAAGCCAGATTGAAAGCTTAAGCAACAGTGACGGACAGGCTGAAGAGGTACTCGTGAGTGCATTCCATTCCTTTGCTTTGAACAATCTTTCCCAACGATTTTACAACCGTGGACATAGGAAATTCTTCAAGCTCTTACTGTGTGTTGACGCATGCCTTCCAGGGTCATTCGCTGAAGCCATCACCTCTCCAGCCTGGAGACAGGCAATTGATCGTGAGTACCAAGCCCTTGTCGAACGAAATACCTAAATGTATGTGCACCTTACCGCAGACATGCACCCCGTCCCGTTTACCTAGGTGTTCAAGTTGAAACAATTAGACGCTCAAGGCTTGGAGCTGCTACCCAAAGCAAAGTGCTGCATCCGTGGGGATAAGCAGCAACCACATATTGACTTCGATCCACAAATACATATTCACCCGTCGCCAGTCATGAAGCAATATGACTCCTCCTTGCGTTTGTAGCCGGCAACTGCCTTATCATAGTAGGAGCGGATGTTGGAAACACATATTTGTACGGAAAACTGGACGTTCCAATTATCATGCGGCAGCCCACAAACTCCACAGGAAAAGAAGCTTATAATGGTATGTTATGTCTCCTGCTCAAGTCCATTTACGGACCGAAGCAAGCTGGGGAGATCTGGGGTCATTGCTGTGCACAACGCTCCTTGCCTGGGGCTTCAAACTCTCAAACGTCGACATTCGATTCCTCTTATTTCAGTCAGGAAACGAATTCATAATCATTGTCGTTGTGGTTGACGATATGACACCTATTTCCAACACACAATCATTCCTAGATCGGATCAAGTTCAAGCTTGGTGCGACATTCGATGTCAAGCTTTTCGGCAAGATGAGAACATTCATTGGATGGGAAATTGCAGAGTCCCAAGACCGAATCCATGTTGGTCAGCGGCCATATGCCCGTGAAATATTGTCAAAATGTGGCCTCGAGAATTGCAATGCAGTCCGGACACCCTTGCGGTGCAACGCTGATACAACGCCTGCACATGAGTATGAACACATCCTCTCACAATCACAACACTATGACTACCGGGGAATTATCCGCAAACTTATATACCTTGCCGTCTGGACGCGGCTTGATACTTGCTTCAGCGTCTCTGTTCTTGCGCGCAACGTCCACGCCCCGACATCTCCCCACCAGACACTCCTCAAACGATTGTTGCGAGACATAGCAGGCATTTTGGATTTCGGTCTGCATTTCCGAAGCGGAAATATCACCCCACAATCTCTTCAAGCGCATGTCGATGCCGAAAGGGGTGGATGTCAGGATACTCGCCATTCGACAAGTGGGTATGCAATTACCATTAATGGTGGTCCAATTTTCTGGAAGAGCCAACGAAAAACTGCCATTTCTCTTAGTTCTGCCGAAGCTGAGTATGAAGAGCTGTCGTCTTGCTCAAAAGAAGTGACTCGGATACGTCGAATATTACAAGAAATCGCCACGAGAACCCCTTTCCAGTCCATTTCCAATATGCCGCCTATAATAGTGAATTCGGACAGCACCGCCGCCATCACCCTAGCCAGAATTGAGCAGGTCACGTCAAGAAACAAACATATCGACATAAAATTTCAACATATGAAGGATCTCCAGCGCACCGGCTAAGTTCACCTAATGTACGTAGCATCTTCGGAAAATATTGGCGACGTGCTCACAAAGGCGGTTACATGGATAACCTGAGATCTAAATGGAAGAAAGAGATTGCCTAGAAGTTGATGTTTATTAAGGTTCTTAGTTAACCCTAATGATTGATATTACTAGTGA
>JAUBNZ010001121.1:0-12646 GCA_032355485.1 Bonnemaisonia californica | reverse complement strand
TCGGATCTTGGTATCGATGACATGCTTGTCTATTTCCGGAAAAACCTGAACCTTGAATAAACAGTTGCAACTGATCTCTTATCGTCGAGATTTCAATCCAAACACCTTGCGTTTTAGGTCTTCGGACCGCTACCCTCCTCGGACTGCACGTTTGGTCCCACATCGGAGTATGTGAGGGCCTGCGAGGGAGCCTCCCCGTCTGTTGTTTAAGGTCTTTGGAAAGTTACCCTTCCAACTGCACGTCTGGTCCCACGTTGGAAAACGCCAGCGACGGATTTCGTCGACTTTTTCTCCTACCAGTCTGTTGGCGGAGCGAGGCTGTCACGCTGCCAAAGCGAAGGTTGTAGGGGACCAGTCGGAATCGACGCTGATCCTCTAAATTTCTTAGCGAGGAACTTCCTTATTGTCTTCTTGAGCATAGAAAAATTTTAAACAGCAGGTTCCAATTTAGACTTCTAGGTCGGGAGACCAATCTGTGGGACAAAACTACCCCCTCTCTAAGTGACTAGACAGTAGTTTCGACAGCTGTCGTACTGGTGTAAACAGGGAAGGACCGACAGCTCCACGGAGTTCGGATATTCTTGATTGAACACGGCGTTGGGTAAGGGAATCAAGGTAGACGGTGAAAGGGGGTTGAGGCCAAGTCTCCAGCGGGAGCGGTAGCGTGGTAGAGCGGAATAGTTTCCCACCGGAGGCTATTATGCTAGGGAAATAGATGTTCAGCGGAGCTTGTGTTCAGAGGGACACTCGTGCACTAGGGGATTTTACGTCCTGGGACACGAGCCGGTTGAGGACAGAGAGACTGGGATCGGCCACCGGGAGCAAGGACAGTCGCAAGCGTGCGTTGGTGCGTAGGCGAAAGCAGCAAAGCGGGCACGCTGGCGGTACGTTGGGCTGTCGAACTCGAGATCTTCTTTCTAACCCTGAGTCTGCTGACTCTATACTGTACTGTGGAAGCAACCCTAATGGTTACATAAGTACTATATCTTACAGGACATCAACTGGTCCTGCGAGGGTCACTTGACCCTTGTGATCCCAAATGACTAAAATCTACACTTGGACGACGGTAGTATATTATCATAACTAACGTAGCTAAAAACGTAGCTAAAACTAAAACATGCATTGCTGTGCGCGGCCCCGGGCCTGGCACACTTGATGTCCATATGCCAGCTGGCATCCGCGAGTTTTCGCGGACTCACCAGGTATTGGTACCTTTCCCGAACCTTCAGCACGTCGGCCGACGTTATTCTGAGTCAACGGAGATTTGTTCTACAGTGCGGGTGCAGGTGGGGAGCACAGCCGCGGGGATGGACAGGCCTTTCATACTGGTCCGCGTTTTTGGAAGGGAGGGGGTGGTTGATTATTGCAGAGGCCTGCTGGCCGTTGTAGCTTGGGAAATCTATCAAGGCGCTGATCCTATCGGTATGTGCACGTGCCTAGAGGCTTGTTCAATTTCGAGGACGGGGAACGGGGTTTCTGTATCTTGGCGAGGTGTTATACGTTGCAGCAAAGCGCGAGGGACTTGAAAGGTGATAGGAAACTTGTTTCAGGAAAGTTGTCTTTCTAATGAGGATTAGGCCGAATGATGACCATGGACCTGATGAAAGTTTGCAGAGTGCGGAGGGGGCGATGCGCTGATTAGTTTATATAATATTAGTATCGCCTGGAACTTGTTGTTATTTTAGAGTCATTCGGTTGAACCCATGCTGTACATTACTTTAAACTATTTCTTTTGATCGATATTCCGAGCTGAATTGCCACAAGTCTTCTATTTCTGCTTCAACGTTTTAGACGTAAAATATATTGACTTTACCTCTGAAATCATCAGGCCAAATGCAGTATGGACATTTCAATGTAGGGCTGTTTATGCGACCCCTTCGGCTCGCTGCAGTTCAGTATTGTTTTACCCACTGCACTTCATTCAGTGCAGGGTGCTCCATTTCTGCACCTGATGAGCATCAGATATCTTCTCCAAGGGCATCAACACTACCCACTGTGGCCTCCGTACCCTAACAGTCGCCCACAGCATCATCTCCCAGCCAGATTGGCCTCCAACTACATCACCATTCTATCCCGTCTTTCGCCTTCCTCCGTACCGGACCATCCGCCGACGTCATCACCATTCTACCCGATCTTCCAGCCTGCGAACCTACTCCACAGGCCCCCCGCGGCATCAACATTCAACAAGGCCTTCTGCTTATCCCATCTCTGCTTGCAACTGCCGCATATCTCCGTGCACCCTGCACTCGCAAGTATGGAACCTTCGACCGGCAGTCTCCCAAGCCTCACACGTTTTCAGGTATTTCTCTCCTCACCTCTCAACTGGAAATGAGGGTAACTTGATGTATTACATTGCCCAGGCAACGATTTCCTTCCTGTGAACCGACTTGGCAGTCGAGTGGTGAGTCGGGAGCTGACTGGAAATGGATAGGGGAGGTGGAACTGCGGGTGGAGGCGGTCCATCGAAATAGAGAGACCATGATACGCTGAGAGCTAACAGGAAAACGGCTGCGGGGAATTACGGGACATTTAATATCGAGTGCCTAGTTTGCGGGGATGGACACGTATCGAATGGCATGTCATTACGAAACTGGAAAATTATGGGAGCAAACGAATCGATGGGGGCATCGAATCGTACTATGAGGTGGAACAGGACCCGATTACCTTCAGTACTCGTGGTAGTCGGTCGGGTGGGAATTGGCATACGCAAGCATTCACACGGAACGCGAAGAAGAGAAGACTCTCTGCTGTTTCTCGTATCAAGATACCGTCGAATAAGCGAGAGAATAGGCATTGGATTGCGAAGAAGCTTCGAACTGCATCCTTGCGCTGGCTAAACCAAAAATGCGGATTCGGGCTTTCGGTTGGAGGCCCTGGGGATTGATTGGGTATAACAGGAGTCGAGAAGCAGTATGATCTCGAACACGGAGAGTTGTTAAAGAAGGAAAACGACGGTAACTGTATTGCAGCTTCTATCATCAAGGCAGTGGATTTGATATCCGGGCGCGAAATATTTCAGGCTGTGAAGGAGTACTTTTTCGAGGAAAATCCACACTTCTTAAAAATCAAGGAAGGCGCGGCTATACTTCATAAGCTTGACACACGTACGGAAATGCGTAAAGTACCCAAAGGAGATGTCGAGAAGTTCAACGAGAACCGTTTCAAGTACCTTGCAACGCGAGAGAGCGGGGTATACATCTTCCATGTTCCTGAACATGCGGTAGTTTCACATGCCATTGTTGTTGATACTGGGCTGAAGCTAATCTTCGATAGCTGCGAAGATTACACCATGCGATTGAGCGAAGATCTCTTGCGGATGTGCGGAGGAGACGGACCTAAGCATCCGAGAGTTGCAGAAGTTCCCATGATCTTTAAGCAATCTAAGATGAAGCCCTAGTTTGATTGCTTGGCAGTTCGTTAACGCTAGAAAATATCCAAAATTAAACTGTGGTTTTAGATTACGTATTTTTCGTCCCCGCACGCCGTACTCTGAAGTTTATGTATCAAAAACAGTAAAATTTATGTACCGTACACAAATACTTCGCAGAACTGCACGAGATTGCTGTACCAGACGAAGCAGGGGAAGGCGATCGTGCAGCGGCCATTATCTACAGCCATAAATTCAACGTCATCACAATAGTTTGAGTTAGGCGAAATGCAATATGCCGAGAGCGTAGATGAATCACGGAGAACGGTACGCAATTCAGGGAATGCACCAGTCGCAAGTCTTGTTGTCCTCGTTACGCAATTGATTTATTTTGATTACATCGGCGTTGCTCCTGGGATAACGGGCGTTGCGTTGGGGTCTTTTATGTTTACCGGATTCGTTATCCTATTCGTGGGCCTCGTAGAATGATCGGTAGATGGTGGACATATCCTGGTACTCCCAGTACCCGTCGGGACGTGTATTACCCGACTTACGCGTGCTCAGGAGTGCCGAGGTAAATCCAGATATCCCCAATGCAGCGGCCAATTTCTGAAGCTATTTCCTTTACTTTCTTCTATGATGTAAAATTACTCTTGCCCATCTTCGATGTACTACAATTCATCCCCCGTGACTCATTGAGACGATGTTAGTGATGCTTGGGGTGTTCTCGCGAATCTTCAGATGAATCCTCGCCCGTTTCCTCCTTCATGAATTTGGGCCTTTTCGGTAGACGCTCTTCTCCAGAACATTTTTCCTCGCCTTCCTCATCGCTTAGAGAAACTGGCATGATGTTTTCAGAGGCTCTGATTGCTGCGAACGTCTCCTCAGTTGGAGCAGCACGTCCAACATAGCAATCTAAAACATTCATCCAGCCACATATGAGACTCATGAAAAGTTCGAGTTGGTACGATGTATTGATACCCAATGGAAGGCATATACAACACATTAGTGTTCGTCCGGTTATTCAACTTCAGAACGTTTTCCTTCATCTCGTGTTCGAAAGAAGAATTCTCAATCTCTCTCATCAGTTCCACATCTTTCACTAGCGCATCAGGGGAGACCTCTTCCAACTTCTTTTGCACATCATCTGGCAGATGCTTGACTCATTTCGGCAATAATTTCTTAAACATCAAAGTGAACGCCATATTACGATTACCACCCTTCCCCTCTGGGATTCTAGGGTGGATAACGTTCGACGTTATCCACGCGTCCAGACGTGCCAATGTCATTATGCTACAACCTCTGTCCGGTTCATAGACATAGAAACTCTGGAAGCAAGCCAAAGCCGCACTATTACTGAAGAGAGTACCGACGTAATCTCTTACCACTCAAGTGCTCGGCTCTTCGATGTTTCGTCTTCCTGGTTCCGTAGTTCTTCCCAGGAAGCCTTCCTCCACCACGAAAAATCTGAAAGGCCGCCCTCAACCTCTTCGAAATGTTCTGCATAGCCGTTGCCTTCTCCACTTTCTTGAGCTCAAGAAGTTTGGAATCGCTTCCAACGCCGCGATTCAATAACTTATACCCGAGAATTGAAAACAACTCATTCTTAACAGCCCGCTTACGATTGATACGGGCATTGCGAAGTACATTTTTGAATCAATCTGTTATGACATGATCACGAACAGCTGCTTTGGGAGACCGTCGAAATTCGTCAACATCTTTGAAGTGCATAAATCGTTCCTCTTAACACACGAATTCCCATAATGCATAAGAAATCATGACATCCGGCAGGGAACCACATGGATGAAATAGTTCCCCCTCCCTAGCAAGCTCCAAAACGAATTTAGGAATCCCGCCAATAACCCCATCGACGTCTAAAAGCAACTTTGGGCTGCCCAAAACTACGTTCTGACAAGCAACGGACGGATTTTCATACGTCCAGGTGCAGGCACGTACTCGAATTCTTCCGCCACCATCGTCATTCTCTCACAAGGTACTCTCAGTTAGTTCATCAAATGCATGAAATGTGGCAACTTTCCGAGCTTTGGAGACAATCACTTCATGCCTTTCACTTAGGCCGGATTGTTTTGCTTCAGCGTGGTACTTATCCGAACAGTGGGAGCCACTTCGACGTCCCCCTCTCACTGCGGTACCATTCCCTCCCGTACTGTTACGTTTCGATGAGTAAGTTCTTTTGTGTGAATTTCCGGATGCCTTGATCCTCGCCTCCGAAAACTCAATTTTAACTTCGCTTGAGTCAAGGCACGTCCTCATGGTTAGGTTGGCTGTCAGGAGTGAGTCATTCATTCGACGTTCACGGTGTAATGTCTTCTTGAGACGGTTGATGATATCAAACTTGCGTTCTACGTCCCTCTCATATCCTATACATGTCTCACATGCAGTACTCTCACCCTTTCCCCCATCTGTAGCCTGTCCGTTGTCTGCACCTTGCCCATCGAGTCCTTCCAATTGAAATTCAATGGGCACAGTTGATCTGGCTGAGTTCCGACTGACTGGAATTCCAGCTCCATCACTAGAACAGTCACCCTTACCTCCTGCAGCACACCCAACCTAATCACCACTTAGCATGGATTTACGGTTTACAAAGTCATCTGGGGATGACTCCTGTATAGGATTTGTTTCTTTAGGAGTCGAAAACTCGGGCCTCACACTGCTAGTTCTGCGGTTTCGAGGTGAAACCACAGCAGGAATTCCAATCTTTCCTGCAACAACTGCAGTTTTTCTCCTTTGAGTAGACCTTCTCGTGCGAAATGCAGTTCTCTCATCATTTCCTCCATCCGTAGCATGTCCGTTTTTGGAACCTTGCCCATTGGATCCTTCGATTGGAACTTCTTTGTTCGCCGTAGGTATGGGTGAGTTCGACTGACTGGCATACGAGCTCCTCCACTAGGACTGGGGCCTTTAAATCCTCCAGTACGGGAAACTTGATAACCACTTAACTTGGATTTTCGGTTTACATCATCTTCTCGGGAAGACGCTGGTATAGGAGTTTGTTATTCAGCAGCTGAAGATCCATGCCGCATACGGTTAGTTCTGGGCGCCGAGGTGTATCCACCACGGGTGTTGCTATATCTGTTGACACAACTGCACCTGTTCCTTTCGTGCAGAACTTCTCGTCAACCCATGTTTCGTCTTCCCCAGCGGGGAATCATTAATATCGAAATATTTGGTGGGTTCCTCGGAACGTTCCTGCGAGAAGACGTTTTGGCACGTGGGGACGGACCCATCACACTCAGGCCTCTCCTTCGAAACGGGTGTCCAAACACGAAGCAGGATATTTTAAGGAGCAAAGAATTTCCTAGATTGAAGGATGTGCCGACTTATGGTACACTTTCTCCTTCGAAGGAAGGAAATGGCCAGCACTCCAGCAGATAATCCTACGAATCTAGTAAATTGTATGAAGAATAGAAATTCCTTGCAATGTTTTCCAACCACATCTGCAAGATTCAACGTTTCCCACTCGGCCTCTCGAGTTATGGATCCCATGAACATTTTTGATACAATTTCTCGAGAAGATCAGTACTCTCTAATACGAGAAATCAAATCAATGCGTACATTTCGGAATCGGGTAATTTGTCGGGTTCCGTCCTTAAATGGCTTTCCTTTTTTAATTTCATCCTTCATTTAAAGCATTGCTATGTAAACAACACTCCTCGCGAAAAATTGGAACAAAAGTTTTAATTGGTATAATTACATATCACCAGAACTGGAAAATTGGAGTATCATATTTTCTCTTAGCGAACAATGGTATATAAACAGTAGTCCATGTAAACATTGGAAGCATTGGCTCTAAGTAACTTGGTTATATTGCACATCATTGTAAAACATTGGCGTATCATACTTTCCCTACAATAACATCTCTATGTAAACATTACCCCACGTAAAGATTGGAAACATTTGTTCCAAATGATGTCATTACATTTTAAAGCAATGGGAAAACAGTGGCCTATCGTGCTTTCCCTATAAGAATATGGCAATGTAATTACTATGCAACGTAAAAATTGGAAACATTGGATTAAAGTGATTTCATTTGATATCATAGCATTGAGAAAACATTGGCCTATTGTGCTTTCTCTATGAGAACATGGCACTATCCAATTATCCAATGTAAACATTGGAAACATTGGTTTCAGATGACTACATTACATACCTCGAAATTGAAAAAGATTGTCGTACTCTACTTTTCTAATGTTCACTCCGCACATGTAAAAATTGCCAAGTGATAACATTGGAAACATAGGAATCCAGTGATATCAGTGCATGTCCAAACGCTGATATATCCTATGATTGCTATGATTACGCAGGACAATGTTTACTTCATCAATGTTAACTTGGAATTCATTGAAAAGGTCTATGTTAATTTCCAATCCTAAAATAGGTAATTCCTGTGAAAAGGGTATTACGCCGCGTGAATAGCATTCCGGTTTTACGGACGTACCCTGGATGTGAGTCCATGATCCACGGTAAAGTTCTTCATGCTGTCATTAATCTCCAGAGAGAGACAAGAAGAGATCGGCACGAAGTTTATCAATGCGGAGTTCGAGGAGAACCTCGACGTCCTCTCGAGAAGACAGGTGCGTCGATTCCTCAATCGACTCACTTGTAAGCTTTTGGGGTTGTCCAAAGTTTTCGTAGTACTCGCCGTACGGAGTACTACAGATATGATGGAGGCAGAGGCAGAGGTGGGGCAGCTCATGAACCTCTCGAGATCACACGAGAAAGGGAGGACTAGAGAGGCGGATCCATTCATGCTCGGACTGGGAACGGGGAACGCAGTATCAGGTGACAAGCCCGAGTACGAGCGTACTCCGGGAACGGATGCCCTGCTATTGGATCAAGTGCGCAATTTGCACGACCCAGTGATGTGGCAAACATTTGAACAGTTCGAAGTGGGGGCGTTCGATTCTCTCTACGAGTTGGTGGTTCCCGTGCTCTAGAAGCCGATGAACCCGGAGATGGGCTTTACAGAGAAGGAGCAGGGCGTGAGGACCGTGAAGAAGCGCGCTGTGAGCGAATTTGTAATTCTCCTCATGTTTATGCTCATGCGCCGGGGTCTGGATGAGGACTGCTTCAACATTATCCCGATGGGATTTATGTACGGGTTTCCCACTACATCCAGAACGCTGCGATCGAAAGTTTGGAAGCTCCTCGAAATTCCTCGCTCGCTGTCATCAAGTGGCCGAACAAGGCGTCTCGGGAAGCTATGCGGGCCTGGTGTAATGATTTCCGCTTGCGGTCATGCTTGCAGACCTCACGCTGAAATCGGTGTAGCGACGTGGGGACGTTGCCATTCGATAGGAGAGGTACTTGGGGCATCGTCACGAACACTGTCTTGCAGCGCTAGTGTAGAATGACGTTTTTGGGATCATAACGCGGTTGGACATGACGGAAAAGGGCAGCCGACACAACCGCGGTGTCTACAACGACACAGACGTTTATTTTAATTCTGAACTGTACTACACCAAAGGCGAGCACTTAATTGCGGATCTCTGATTTCAATTTGAAGGTGCTGAGTTTGTCTGCTATTCCTAGCAGAACCAATTGATATAGTTCTTGTGGAGAGGCCACATGAATGACGACATAGGAAGCAGCGTATTTGCAGATAATAGGCCGTAGGTCTTATCAGCAATTAGTTATCAGAATCTGTATGGGGCGATGGACGCTGGATAGCAGTTGGTCCACTTTTATCGAGGTTGGCACCATGCTTGCTAGCTACAATATTAGGGGCTCGAGCAAACCTCCAGTGCCGTCACAAATAATACTAGAAAGGCGAGATCTGTACGAGAGTGGCTTGCAGATTCGTCTGTAAAGCTCACTCTACCCGTTTACCGGTGGGTGAAAGATATAGCCAAGCTCCGAGAATACCTTGCTATACTCGCTGGGGTCGACCATGCTTGCATCTCCGTCTTCGAATTTGATCTTAATGGTCTCATTTCCGGAGTTGTTTTAGTTCTCTTTTCCTGACAGCGGCAAGAGTTGAACTCCTCTATCTCACTCTCTGATTCGTTTTCGAGTTCGATGAGAGCGGTATTACGATTTGGGCGGTGTGGGGGAAGCGGCACACTGTCGGTAAATGTGACAAATGAGTTATGTATAGAGTGAAACTCGCCTGAATTCTCTCTCTGCAGTTCGTACAAGGCATCAGTCATGCGCGCTCGGTCTTCACATGCAGTTTCCGGTCCTGATTTTCCTGCTTTCTTTTCTTTTTCTTGAGAAGCATAGTACTTTTGGGGAAGAACTCCAGCGCGATGGCGGCTTTTTCTCTCTTCTTATGGCTCTGAGTGGGCACCTGATCTGATGCAGCCGTGACCAGATTCTCTGATGTTACAAATGCTTCACAAAAAGTTTGTCGAAGTCCACTAGCGCCTCTTAGAAACCGCGCATGCATATATCCTCTTCCTCTAGCTTCTCTTCGGCGAGCTTGGCGCGCCTGTTCCCGTCTTCTACATTGTTTTCATCCGCCTATACCATCCACGGAGGACCCATTTCCCCTTCTTTGTCAGCGGGGCCACGTGGTTCTCCCTGTAAGTCTCAATAGTAGAATGCTTGACCTCTCCCGTCGTCGCCTGACGCATGAGCACGGCCCGGCAGTACTTGTTGTTCATGGAATTGAAGATCATCGTGAAAGCCGGAGTCAGCAAGGGGCAGTTCTACGAACGAACATGGTGCTCGGCAAACAAGCGTAGAACAACGAACTTCTCCTAGTTAGTAATGGAGAAAGCGCTACGTTTGACTGCCACGGGCACGCTGGGAGACGCAGAACGGTTCCCCTGATCCGAAACCTTACCGGAAGCTACTGCCGTGTTCGTCATATTACGTCTGCATGAGGGTTGTAGCGTGACGGCCCTGATGGGACGAAGGCTGGGACTCAATTTCGAGGTTAAGCCAGGCCGATGTGAGGCTGCGGCGTCGCGCCCTCGAAGTAGAGCGGCTGCGACAAAGAGATTTCGGACAACCACGATCTCACCGGGAGAACCCTCTGATCGTCAAGCGGTCGAAGGAAAGGGGGAAGGCAAGGGGTCGAGAAGAGAGGTGCCCTCACGAGGAGATGTGGCTGTTCAGAGGTGTGAGAGTGGTGCAGAGGTGGAGAGGTATGGTGGAAGCGGGACGGCAGCCTGCCGCGGTTTGATGAGACGACGACACGAGGAAGTGTCAGCGCAGAGAGCGTTCGCACATGCGTGCCCGTTCTGACACGTATGTCTCTGACGGCCTAAAACTCACAGGCCTCAGCGGCCAGTCTTCCTTGCTTGCCTGAGGCCTGGGTTCAAAATCGATTTACAGGTTTCTGAGCTGCGAGTAATTAAATGGCTGCCGTCCCCGTGCTCCTGAAATCGAGTTTCTAGCCGAATACCTGTGATTAAAAGGCTTAATATCTATTGCAGTAACTGTTTTTGAGTCGCGGCTGATGTTGCACACGTGTACGAAATTCGATCCAATAACTGTTGCACACATTTTCCTGTATGTTATATGTTTTATTCGGAAATGCCAAGCTGGCGTAGGACCGAAGGTCCTGTCCTAGACCAAGAAAGAATCACCGTAAGGCTTCGTTGAAGAACTGTCCTGTGGTGGGGCCCGTAACGTGGTAGAGATTACAGGGACAGAGGGGAAAAAGGAGATATGGATGTTCACGAGAGTGATTTCGGAGGCCCAACGACGCGACTCACACGCGCGGAAGTTGGGTGTTAGATCCACGAGCCGCGGGTCGACGGATCCAGGAGGAGGATTCGTGTTCCTGGCGCAATCGGTGACGATTACGAGAATTAAGTTGTGAGCAAACGTCGCCCCGCGTGGTTAGCTGAGTTGTCACGGAGACGGGAGTGGAAGCACGAATGGGGGTGCAAACCCAATAATTGAATCTTCGAGTGGCCACAGATGCAGGCTAGGCGTCGAGCAAAGACTAAGATTGAAGTGTTGTCCCTTAGTGCCCTTAGTCGTTGGCCAGTGGGTGAAGCCCGCCGTCTAATAAGTATACAGAAGCCCTGACATTAAGCCTGCCTAGTGCATTTCATTATTGGCTGGAGCCGGGCTAGGCACTGCCATTACATGTGCTCCGATGCAACACCGAAGGGTCTTGAGTGGGTACTGTAAGCTAATCTACGGTTGCGCCCGAGCTCGCTGGATGCCCACGTCTGCCACGTGGGCGCGCTGTGTCAACCGTGTTGTCATGAAACCATCGCTCGCGCTTGAGGTTTTCTTCGTGGACACGTGTTCGACTCCCAGGTTTATTGAGTGGTTTTTGTCCCACACTATCCCCTAACCAAGACTGAGGCATCAGCTCCAGCTGAAGGGCGGGTGCACCTCTCTCCCCCGATTCTCATCGAGTTCTTCCCGGACAGGTACACTCTGCGTTCTGCGTCTAGCGCGCGGAGTCGAACCGTGACTTGAGTGATTGTCCGCTGTGTGCATGGCCCAACACTGCGCGAGCCGATTCCGTGCATGCCCCGCCGTCCGAGGTGTTCCGGGAGGGTGTATTCGGGTTACCTCGTTACCCTTCCTCAGCTGAAATGCCGTCCATCATCACCCCGTGTGTGGCGAGCTTCTTTGACCCCTGATGGTCGTTTCATTCCCGGGAGTTCCCGACCTGGGCAACTCTGCGTGACGACGCAAATCGGATGAGGCTCCTCGACTGGGCGTCATTCGATGCGATTGAGGCGCAGGTGAGCGAGCGTACCAATTCCCGTCTGGGTAGTCCGGACGCCAGGGAAGTGAAGTGCAAGCATGCAACTTCCCGGGAATCCGTCCCCGGCGACATGCCTTGCGACCTGCAGTACTTGCGTTGGCCGTTTGACGCAGATTCCGTCCGTCACCTTGCGGTTTTAACTACAAACTATCGCTACCGACCTCCTCACGCTGACCCCTAGGCGTTTGCGCCTTATCCTTCTTTTCTGAAGCGTGCACGTGACCTCCTGGGTTATTCGGGTTAGAAACCTCGTCTGGAGCGGCCCGAATGCACGGGGACCTGGTGGTGTGGCGTGCAGTAGAAAAAGGAAGACAGGGACGAGCATTGTCACCGTGTCGGGATGGGACTGTTCGTGTGCGGCCAAAATGTCGAAGCGTACCGGTTGGATCCGAGCACGCGATTGCACTTCTATCCGCGGTATGAATCCTCCTTCTGCTCAGAGACGGGACGCGGGTTCCCCCTCTTTCTTCCGCCTGTGTTTACGTACGGCTTTGCGGTGCTGATGAATCGGGGTTGCTCCCAGCTTCGGAGCGCGACGTTTTGGGCGGTAGTTCTGACTGAGTGATTCCAACGGATAG
>JAUBNZ010001120.1:0-12651 GCA_032355485.1 Bonnemaisonia californica | reverse complement strand
TAGAAGTAGCACATCCCAAGCGGCAGAAAAACGTATGCGCTTTTTTCGGGGAGTGCTCACTCCCTGCGAAGGGGAGCGCGCTTCGGTGGTATGGCACGACGGCGCTGTGCTTGAGTAGGGAGCAATGGCAGGCGGGGGAGGAGATGCGGAAGAAGCGGGGGTGTCGGTGGAATGGATAGCCATATTCGACGCGAGGGGTGGAGAGATGCCTTCTTGAGCGCAGCACCAGGCTGGGGAGGTAGCCTTTTTGCCTGGAAGGAACCTCCTACTGTAGAGTAGAATAGGGGGTGCTGTAGAACCTTTTTTTGCTTTCGCAAAGAGGCGCTACAAGCGAAAAATGGAATGGCTTGTAAATCGAATTGCGGCTTACACCGTACATGTGTTGTACGTTTCACGCAAAACCTATCTCATGACACAATTTGAACTGTTGCGTAATCCCTCTATTATTGTAGTAATACTCAGTGTATACAGTATGATACGAAGCCAAGTACTGTGACTATTTAAGATACAAATTTTACTTCAACTCTGAAATTTTGCTTTTACGCTGAATGCAAGAAACTAATATCTTCCATTAGAGCGGAGCGCAATCGCACACGGTCATGTGTTACGATTCTGTTGACAGCTGAAAATGTTCCTTCATAGCTGGAGGAGGACGCTGGGGTAACATAGATTCTCCGTTCTATTTTCTTAACAAATTGTAGTTAGAGGCTTTTGAAAGCCACCAGTGAGCTAACCCAGATCATCCTCGTGCATGAGATCAGCAGAGTCGATTTTGTGCTCCTCATGCTTATACTTCTCCAGTTCGCCTGTAGATGAGGAGGCAGAAGAGGGGCAATCAAGAACTTCTTCCAAGAGCAAATCGACTCCTGCAGCTGTCATCCTCTCTAATCTCTTCTCCGCCCTAAATTCTGATTCCAGTTCTACTACCTCCAGACTATCTGATTTTAGCAGTTCCTTCTTCAATATAGACATTATAAGTAGCTTCCCCTTTTCCAGTAAGCTTCTCTCGTTTCAAGATCACGAAGGTACGAGAAGCTGAGCCGCCGATGACAATTAGACCCAAAAATCCAATATCCATGCACTTCTATGTCCTCTAAACACCCCAAATTAACCTTGCATATTTCCCTGGTTAGCTGAGCGCCTACAGTAGCACATCCCTTAGGAAGAACAAAATTTGGGTTTCCCTCCATTTCCATTCACATGATCCTACGGCAATGCTGCAGTTGAGGGAGAAAGCGGCGAAGGGTAGATTTCAGAGCATATTCCATGGCCTTCTGCGTATGACAGACCGGTTTGCAAGCAATGAAAACGGCCCCCAGAGCTGGGAAACGCATCGACTCTGGGCTTGATGCTTCGATGCTTAGCGCGTTAGCAGCTGCCTTTGCAGGCGCTCTATCGCAGCCATCAATAACTTCCAACACGTCCGAGGCGCATTTTAAAAACCTTTCTACGACGGCATGAGTAGTGCCGAACCGATTCTCCACCTTTTATACCAGCGCGTGAGGAGGCGGGCCTTTAAACCGGACTGTTTGAAAATCCTCACTATGGTATTCACGGCGGTTACATTTGTGAGAATCGAGGACAGGCTGCCTTCCAGCTTAACCTCTGGAAGCGCTTTCTTCACAAAGGTATTTAGTTGGTGGGATATGCATCCCATCCAAACCTCAGAAAAATTCCACTTTGCGGCTGCTTCTTGATACTCCCACTGTACAGTGCATTATCGAGGCGCAATCTGTCACAAGTGTGCATTTCTGCATTACTTTGTCGAAGTTAACCCCAAACCGACGGAACAAGGCAATATCCAGAAGCTCTTGATTATCAACAGCTGACTCCGTACCCACCTTCTCTTCTAGAAGCAGAACCTTAGAAGCTAGCGATTCGGATTGATTTCCAGACAATAAAGTGACTGTGGAAACATCAAAATAGTTTATCACTAGATCACAGTAATTCCTCCTTCGATTTTTCTGCTTTCGGCCGTCCCTCGTTACCCCACCACCGATCTCCATGACCTTCTTGAAGATATCCGTTCTGACTTATTGCCGCAGCCGCACTGCTAGCCGGGACACGCTGTCCTTAACGGCTCGAGGTGGGGGCATGAGGCCTGCAAATTTGACGTTTGCCAAGGCTGCTGTTCGTTGGCCAGCTTCGAAGAATGCCTTGGCGAAGGCGGTAATGCCGGGTTATTGTCAGCAAATATGGAAGGCTGTAGGCATTTCAAGACCTCCAAAGCCGCGGCATCCGCAATGCGACGCTTCTTTCCGGCGCCAATCTTCCGGCAGGAGGCCACACTATTGCCTTTTTGAGGGCGTGTGTGTAATGCGCATGCCTGCTGAGTTCAGTTGTTGCCCCTCTCGCTGTGCCGAATCGTTTCACAGCATTCTCTAACTGTCATGCACCGGTATACGCATAGTTACATACGAGCCATCCGGCATCGCATCACAGGGGATGGAGGGGTGGTATCGACATCAATGACCTGTGCGGCAGTGGGCAGTTTGCTTGCCGAGGTGTTCATGTACTTGGACGTAATAGATGTCCATTTCTTTGCTATTTTGTGCTGATGTTGAGGAGTATGATGGCCGATAACTGTAAAAGTAGAGGAATACATTGACTTTTATACTGCACTATACGAAGCAAGGTGATCCTCCCCTCGATTGTACCCCGTAATATCATCGCAATATTTCCGGCACGTGCGTTTGGTAACAGTACGTAATACTCAAGTATATACTTACTCCGTTCAATAGTAGTACGATATGCCATACAGCCATGTTTGAATATCTACAATTTAGTACCGAAATGAACGTTTTTGCATTTCGTCTCTCAAGGCAGGGTTGAAGACGCCATGGACAGAAATTTTTCCGTACTATGCTACTTATAAATTAAATCTATGAATGTCCATCATCTGCGGTTAGCGTTTCGGGGAGATGCAGCTCCAACTTCCCAAATCTTCTAATTTTCAAGGTTTTATTTTATCATACCTTGTCATATCGGAGGACTCCCCTTTCTGCGAGTTCTGTCCAAGGCCATCGTCAACTTCACGGGAAGGCAGGCCAACGTCTGAGCAATCCGCGCCGCGATCTTCATCGAATTTTAGCGAGTCAAACGGTACTATTTTAATGTACCTTTCTATAGTCTACTGATCGTTGTCTACAGCAGCCAATTCTCTCCATACATTTCACATCCTATTCCACGCCTTGAACGGAGTCATAAGAATATGAAAAATTAGATGTCCAAGCTTTAATGGGTTACATAAAAGAATGCCAAAAACGTCAGCGTCATGGGATAAAATCAGACAATTGAATGTATCTCTGTTTCTCTCAACTGTATCATCTTGCAGTTGCATACGAGAGAATTCATTATAGAATTGATCTGAAGGTAACGGCCCGATTTTTGTATCTTTCGAAAGTACCGAAGAACCTATTTTCAGATTCCCCACTACCCAAGTTATGTGCGTCGATAAATGTGCGACAGGAAGTGTGAAATCAGATATATTTGGAATCCGGAGCAACTAAGAAATCACTACATTAGTCGTTTCTTTTGCTTTGTACGAAGCAGTATACGTCATCCACAAGAATCCTCGTAGTTTTCATACGTACACGCGCTATGGAAACTTGTACAGTTTTCACTTAAGATTCTCTACTGTAATGGATGGGCAAGAAGCTACTGTAGAACTTCCATGTATTTTCTCCCACATTTTCACATAATGTACTGTAGTGCAGACACGAAATCGCTGCGAAAGATTAGACGAGAGTCACACAGATGCAAAGTTATAGAGTTGCATTTTGATGCACCTTGATTAAAAAGGCTAAGACTCTTCATATAAGCCCCTTGTATCTACGAAATTTTCAAATAAAAAACCTTCATTCGACTATTCAAAACACATTGCTACTGGTTTATAGAAATTTCTATCCTGCGGGGGAAATTTGGCAGTGTGAAGGGCTGAGATTGGCTATGGAAGAAACACAAACAATTCTATATGAGCGGCTGAAGATAAGACCGAGGAAATGATGAGGGCACGTGGAGGTGCTGCAGGCCCATTAGTGGAATTTCAGTGGAATTTCACAAACCCAGGAATGCGGGAGGGTGCGGCACTTTGCTCTACCATGTCGTAAAGTTCCTCTGCTGAATCCGATTATTCAGCGCCCTCAGCTGCCATTGCTTCATCATGGATCCCTCCATTATCTTCTATTCCTCTCTGAGATTTATTTTGCTGTAATAGCATATATGTATCGGCCACAATTTGTGGCAAAGATGGCTGAGATTCCAAGAGGGAAACATCTGAACCATCATTAACATCGCTATAGTACTTCGAATCTGGCTTTGAAGGACTCGACCTGCTGAATGAAGAGTTATGTGGAGATTTTTCCATGTTGGCAGCTCCACTGTTGTATCCAGTGGAGTTCTGATTATCTTCAAGTGTTGGTACTTCACACGTTTCACCAAGAACAGTACTAGTTAAGATTTTATTTGGAATACTGGGATTGTTTCCACTGTTTCCTGAAAACAGCGACCCAGCATGTGTAGAGGGCTCCCTTCCCCCACTCAGATTCAATACCAGCGCTGACGTAGCAACAGACACCACCGCACGGGCCTGTGCTGTTTCATCAATGATCTCTTCGTGGCTTTCATGTTCTTCAAGAGTATCGAATCATTTAAAAATAAAGCGTATGACCCCCACCCGGTACTTTGGGGCCCCAACGAAATTTTCCTCTGTCCTTCTCCGTCCTCAACTTGTTCGCGGTTTCCCTATGTCGGATCATTGTACTAAGCGACCACGTCTTCCCTCTCGGGCAAAGGCTGCACTCGAACCACGGAGGGCACACATATCTGTCCATTATATGCTCTCGCCTCCCTTTCACGTAATGGGATTAACTCGCAAATGTTAGCACATGGAAAAGATACCACGTTATGCTGAAATAATATGTCTTAAAAGTCTAGGCGTACTCCCTTCCATGATGATATGATGACCTCAACAGTCTCAGAGCAGACACCGCCGCGATGTTTGAGTAGATTAATACATCTTAAATAGAGTCGGGAAGCAGTCATGCAGTAGAGCGAAAACCTCCTATCGAAAAATGTAGGTGCAGTGCGAAGAGAAATATTACATATCGGTTAGCAATAGAAATCCTTTCTCCGTGACAAGTCCTTCGATAAGGCCTTTCATCGTTCGCATCGGAAGCATCCTACCTTCTTGCACCCAAATTAATTTGGGCCCAACGATTCCCTGGCTCACACATCCCTACGATTTATGTCATGACACCAGGATCACTGGAGATGCTCAATGCGGTGATGTACAAACTTGAACAGACGGAAAGTTAGGTTGCTGCATTGCAAGAGAGATTTGATGGTGTATCTGAAGTAATACATCACTTACAGCCGCACATCTATCGCCGATTAGTTCGCAAGCCAGTACAGGGTAAGGACTTCAAACGTGTTCTCAACGTTGCAGGCTTTCTTGCAAGTGAGATTGATATAGTCAACAATTCCCTTATTACCGACTGAAGAAGCTGATATAATTTCCCGAGGGCTCGAAGTACGAGAAGTTGAATGGAGACGCGGCGCGCTGTGGAGTGCTTATCCTGGCGAGAACTTTGGACAGACGGTATGGTAGAATCAGCTTTGATGACCTTTAATTTGAGAGCCCAAAACGTTTCGCCACAATTATCGAAGAGCTTCGAAATATGCCAGAGTTGGCAATATTTTCTCAATTCGCTGGGCACTGGGCACTGGAAGCAGTGCTCAAGTCTGCTTAGGCGAACAGAAAGAAAAAGGTTAGGAGGAGGAACAAGATCAGGAATAATGATAATGAGCTCGCACCTGATAAGAATCATAGCAAATCAATTGATGATGGCCTGTTAGATTGTGCCGTGGCTGTAGTATCTGATGTGGAGAAGGATGGAAACGAGAAATCAGCTCAAGTGGAATTTCATCACCAGAGTACGGTGCTTTCCTTGAATGGACAGGTTCATGCACCTGAAAATATTTCATCGGAGCTGCAGGCCACTTCCTCACCAGAACAAGGCAGCTATAGAGGGAATCTTTCATCTAAGTTGCGCTTGAATGGACAGACAGGGTCAAACATACATCATGAGAATGGACCGACTTTTGAAGTAGCCGTTGAAGTGGCAGGGAACCAAGAGAAGAACACCCGCCCTCCTCGTTCAAAACCTGTTCCGCTTGGAATTGAAAAGAGAGTACAAAACGCAAGGAATTCATCAGAAGTGGTTCTGAAGAAGGTTCAAAGCACGAAGCCAGCCGAAGCAGTAGTTCAACACAACAGAACAGGAGCAAAAAAAATTCATCTGGACTTCATACTAGCTTGGAGAGCACCCGACTCGAAATATACGCACCACACAGGAGCGTACATTGTGCAAAAACCGGCGCAGATCGAAGATCAAAAAGCCATAAGTTGAAGGCAGCTGGGATCAGAGGGGTGCATAAAAGGGGAACCAAAGAAGGATCTTTTGGAATAGGGACTGCCTCAAAGAATCGGAACGTACGTAGAAAGCGCTTGTAGAATATTAGCAGAGACATGTCGGCCGAACAATCGAGAGATAGTAAACATTCCTCAAGCTTTCTTACATTAAAATATTAGTTATCAACAGCAAAGGAGTTTCAAACTGATTTCATCAAACTTAGTGCCGTGTCGCACACAAGTAGTTCTTCTTGGAGTAGGAATACGTACTTATGATGCCGATTCCATTAGGGTGAAGTAAAAACTAATCGAGATTAGCAGCAGAACTCCCGCTGAAGTTACACATACCATCCGCGTAAAGGTTATTAGTATCAAATATGAAAGCGCAGTTATCTTATAGTCAGACCCAGAATCAGTTTTGCAGAAGTACGTTAGAATCGACATGTCGATATTCAATTTATCACGGGTGCAAGAAATATGGGTACATAGTATAATTCGGACTGCTTACCTCGTAGTAGCATAATAAATAAGGCGCAAGAGACCATTTGATTTTGATCTGAATACATTTGGGACGACAGAGGTCGCCTATGTGAGTGTCATGCTTCAGAGGAATATGCAGAAGTGACGGGCAAGGGAAAAATCCCAATGTGAAGATTGAAAGGCGAGGCGTGAGGCGGACTGGATGATTCGGAATTCATCCCGCAGACTGCCGGGGGATCAAGTGGTGTACAAGTGTGGTGAGGCGGAAGGCCATTCGCCTCGGTGTGCTCGGGATTCCTGGGGTTCCCTAAAGGAGACCGTAAAATTACCCGCAAACGTGTGGGTTTGAGTCTGCATGTGTGTCAGAGACCGCGATATGTACATACATGCCGTGGTTTCTGCATTATGCACGATGAAGTGGTGATAGTCGTCCGGTTTTACGTTGTAGATCTATGTACTCGACGTGCATTTGAAATCGGTACGGGAGCGAACTTAGGCAGCAAGATTGAGGTGGCAAGGGTAGGGAATGAGGCGGCGGTCGGAATGGTGAAGCACACAAGCAGGATGGTGAAAAATTCATTCAGACAGAGGTGGCAGGCAGGAGGGTTCCGGATTTAAGATTTTGGTATGGCGGGGTAGACGTTCAGGATGAGGCGGTAGGAGGGCAACGTTATGTGGCAGTCAGGGAGACGAGGCGGCAGGCCGCTGAGATAACGCAGCAGGAATTCTGCCTTTGGCTTAAGTTTCGATGCAGTCGGCGGGCGTAATAAGTCCACAGATCTCACAGGAAGAGTGAGTCAAAGGAGCGCATCAGAAAAAGACAAAATCGTAAATTTTGGATACTGAGTAAAAAGGGGGCAGAGTGGAGATTTGTACAATTCGCGTCATGGATGATGGATTATTGCGTTGTATGAAGTGGCGGCGGTTTTCGCGGCTGCTTTTGTCCAACAAAACACAATTCTGCTCCTGCCCAGGAAAATTGGCGGAGGACCCAGGTAAAAACGCAGGATTCCACTCCCTCAGGCAGTATCACAAAGCGGGTTACTCCATGGATGATTAACGAGAACAGTCCACCGCAATCAAATTCTGGTACCAGAGTTGCGCAATCTCTGCCTGCTGGCATTATTAAAGATGGCAACAAGTGCTACCTCTGTTCTGTTTTACAGGCAACGATGTGCGACCGGTCCCTCATGGGGCATATCAGAAGTTCCCTGGCGCACCGCGAGCGTAACCCCTTGCCCTTTGCATCCGCTTTATCCAAATTGAGCGATGAACGGGCATTCTCCGACGTCTTGAAAGCGGGTCGCCTCAGAGTGGTAATATCAAAGCATTTTAACGAATTTTCTTCTTCGAGGCAGCAGGATGTCACTGAATAATTCTTACGATGTCTGGATGTCCTTCATCGAGAATATTAGGGCTGTGAACTGCCTAGCTCTCCCACGAATTCAAATTAGTGCTAAATCCAGGATCGGAAGTTTCTGTGAACATCATGAAGGTATACTACCGATCCGCAGCACGAGATCCTTTGTGGGCTCAGTTTGGACATTCCTGAAACAGATGATGACCATGTGGCCACGACTGCGAACCTCCAAGAACTTGTGAATCAGGTCTTCGCCTCTCAAGAAGTTGAAACTCAACTGCGAAAAATGTGCAACAGGAAAGCTATTTCGCCCATCATCGGAGGTGGTTCTGGCGCCAAGAGTACTGGCATTGCACTTGAAGCGGTTCCGCGTAGCACATGGTAGCAGGTGGAACGTTACCTCTGGAAAAGGCTACTGATCGGGTGGTTTTACCTGAAGTTCTTCGTCTAGATGTACGGCTGTCCCAACAAGCGCTTTCTTACCAATGTCTGGAGCATCAAGTTGTATCGGCCAAGCCAAAAACTGTCTCCGAGAAGGGCTTTGCATCAACGGAAATCGATGTGAACGACAAAGAGAACCATGATGTTGTGAAGAGTAGCAACATTTCTAGGAAAGAGAGTATATGCTCGCTTTCGTATTCACGATAATAATGGTAGCCGTGCTATACATTGTGGACGAACCGACAAGGCAGACGACTCTGCTGATGATATCTTAGCGAGTTACCCTCAAACTGCTCCAGTTAATGAATTTCCGTTAAGAGAGCTGGACTTGTCCGAGAATCCAACTGCCGTCGCCCCCTTTTTACTCTCCCGAGCGAATGATGTAGAGCTGCTGCGGAAATACAACTATGACACAACCGCCGCAATCGCTGCAGCGTTGGACCCGCCAAAAGTCTCAGCTAAGAAAATTTGTCTTGATAATGCATTGCTTGCGCACTTGTCTTCAATGATCCATGCTGAGGGAGAAGAACCTGTGGGGCATATGAAAAATATTTCGTAACGTCTTGCTTCCGTCATTCGACATTCTTCTTCGTCGGTGGAGCGTGGGCATTATGTTCCTTATGTGCGACAGCTGGATGGGTCATGGGTTTTCTACAACGATTCTCTCGCTTCAACATTTTCTTCGAGGGAGAAACAAGTTTAAGATAGCTACATGTGTTTTTACATTGCCCAATAACCTCAAAATGTTTTTATGTTTGAAGTAGGCTACGCGGTTGAATGACAGGCATGAGAGTTGCGAGGCGGTCCCGCACTCTCTTTCAAGGCGAAGAACTCTTGTTCCATTCAACATCGGGAGCAGGAAGCTATCGGTCGTCAGACTAGATTGGAATACCCAGTAATCAAATTCACATGATATCTTCCAAGGTACAAAGTGATATATATCTAGGGGACGTTGTGTAATTCTGTTGTTGGCGATGTTGCACAGATTGTTACAAAGACTGACCTGATATTGTGTTAGGTTACAGTTACTTTGCCTTCTAAATAGATTCATTGCAAAGTTGTAGATACATGGCCAATACAGCCATCAGCCGTTGTTTATAGCTTTGGCACTCAAGGGGGATAAGTGGTCCGGGTGAACATACTTTCAGACCTTTCCCAGTGGTTCGAAGTCTCAGGTTGACATCCGCAGAATCAAAGCCTGGCCGAAATGCCCGAAGTCGTTGGGAACCAATAAATTGTCTACACGCACCTTATTTCGAACCAATACATTGTCTATATACACATTATTTCTCCTCCCTGCTACCCTTCTTAGCGCAAGCAACCTAGCAGTGTGCATTTTCTCTATTCCTTTCCTTCTTCTCTATCCATATCTGTTACATCCTCACCATTTGCGTCTGTCTCTGTCTGAGCCCTACCGTTCACTACCTCCTTCCCACCTCCCTTTGCTCTTGATTCCTCAGAGGCAGCCCCTGCGATGGACCGGCGAGCTTTGAAACGCCCATTGAAGTCCAGGCCAAACACCAAAAACACACAGCTATCAATGAAAACTGAATGACGCTGCAACGCGTTCAGAAACTGTTCGAAGTTCTGATCGAATCCATGTTCGATCTCAAGTAGTTTCGTCCGAATATCCGTTGGTTCTTCCTTCTATAACCCCCTCTGTGTTGCATCGAAAACCGGTATGGTGTCTAACACCACTCGCAACGCTCGCGTCACATATGCGCTCCGCTCCGACAACAAGGTCCGATCCTTGATAATTGTAAGGTACTTCGAGTGGGCCTGCATCAGTCCGTAAAGGTCTTCTGCATTCGCCATGTCGGATTCCAGAACAGTCCATGAGGCTTCGAGAACTTCAACAGTGCAGTAATGTTGCATGTTCTGCACCAGATGCGTAATTTTCATCGGAAGGAAGTGCGCTCGTTTCAGGACTTCATTTACAGCGTCATCATTCTCCCCTATGCAATTACGTCGTCTCTGCCCATCGTAATAGCAAAGCTCCTTATAACCCACGCTTAACAAATGGCCCATTCGTTTCAATCGCCAGAGGAGCCTTGAAGATGAGCAGATACGCTTCCATGACCTGATCAGAGAATGCAGTGTTCAATGGAGCGTCCTTCACCCGGTACGTCAGCATAAAGGCATCCCAGCCTAAGACATCCTTTTTTCCTTCTACAATTTGTACATCTAGTCGTTCCAGGATGTTTGCATCAGTCGCTTCATTGTAACTTGAAGAACCTTGCGGCGCCGTGTCTACAAAGCCTGTGAGGTTGTTACGTAAACTACTACCGTCTCCATCTAGGATCGGAGCGAGACCATCCATGAGGGCCTGTGCGAAATCCCCTTGGGATAACAAGAGGTACCGTTTGATTGCGCCAAAGTGATGACTGAGATCAAACCTCTCAAAGAACAGTCCTTTGATCCTCTCGCTGGCTGACCGCTTCGCATGGTCTATCACATTTCCGACTACATCTTCATCAAACTTCCCGTCAGCTTCCAGTAGACGTTTACCATGACCTGTTATCTCAATGATGCTCGGTGCATGCAAGCGATCTATCCATGGTGCGTCGATGCACCACCTCCGCAAAAAGTCGATGCTCTTGCCAGCAATCAACGACTTCTTCGCCTCTGAAGAATCAATCCCACTGGGTAGCATTTCCCTGCGCACTTTGAACAGAGCCAACCAGATGCGATTACTGGTGCTTGATACAAAATTAACGCTACCAGCCAGTCCACCAGACAAGCTGCCTTCCTAAATCAGAGCGCTTTCAGAGAGTTGCGCCGCGGGGGCAGCAGCAGCAACCTTGGGATCCTCCATGATGAAACATTCACCAAGCGGGTCCGGGAGAACGCCTTCCGTGAGCCAGCGCTGCAGCATCCTGTTCAGGGGTGCGGCGGTGGAGGAAAAAATGCGGGACATCATGTCATGAATGTCCGAGGGCCGATAGGAACTTCTGTGGGAGCGGAGGTGCGCGAGAATCGGCCCGCCTGCCGAACTGCGTATTTCATCGCAGATGCGCGCCAGCCATCTTAGACGCGACTTCTCGCTCTCCGACCAGACGAAGATCTTGCGTAGGATGAGGCCTGTGACTTGTTGCTCTTCGTTATAGGTGGGAGGCTCTGAGGTACGAATTGAGACGACGCTTCTGTAGTAGGCGTCCATGTCGCGGAGTATGGCAGCGCACATGTTCTGGGCGACTAGACCAGTGTCCTCGACTTCGCTCTTGTCTATGCGCCGCTGTATTACACGTAAGAGGAAGCCAAGCTCTGCGATATATATGAGCATATGTGATACCGGAAGGGATAGCTGGGTGTCCTTCGGGAGGTTGAGCTGGACAGTTTCCTCACCTTCCTCCGCTGCAAAGGATACAGTGGCACCGTTCTCTCCCTGTACGATGAGTAGGGCATCTGCAACCAAGCGCTTCTCAAGGACATTGTTCTGCAACGAGACAGGCAGTGCGTCTTCCGAATTGTGCTGCTTGTCTGGCTTGGGGTCAGGCTGCTGCAACTGCTGCTGATAATTTCGTTCGGCGCGCCCTTGGTCAGTATCGTCGTCATCGGTACGAAGCGGAGCGAGAACAGAGCGCGTCGTGGTGTCAAACGCATGGGCTGCCACGTGCGGAAGCGCCTGAATCTGCCTCTCAACCTGTCCACCGGCGATAGCAGTGTCGGCCATGACGTGGGCACTGGGCATCGGGGCAGGCATCTGGCGCACATGCGGCGTTCAAACTTCAAGCTGGCAGTCAGCGAGGCCAGAGTGGAGACCTCGTCATGACGCCCCTCGCAGACCAGATTGAGAAGCATGGAGCGGTTGAGTCTGTCGACGGAGTGCATGCTGGTGGCGGAGGTGAGGGAGGATTGGAGGAGATGGGCGGCGACCTGCAGGACATCCTGCTCGCGCGAGAGCTGGACGTGCAGGTCGACGAGGCTGCGGAGCAGGGGGCCGATGTGGGGCGGGTGC
>JAUBNZ010001118.1:0-12656 GCA_032355485.1 Bonnemaisonia californica | reverse complement strand
CGTGCGGGTACGACGATCGCTAGTGCACGTAGGTACTTAGGTTTCTCAACTGCGCGAACCGAGAGGGAGAAAGAAGGCAGTTTGGGAGTAAAAGAGATAAGCGTTCTTGCCAACCAGTCTCCTCCGCGAGGGCCTCAGCCCAAGTCCCTTCCACCGATCGACCAACCCTTTATCCCATACCACCGCCTCTATCCTAACAATACATTACAGAGGACGAGCGCCGTTAGGTCTGCTGGCATGTAGATTGTGCTACTCGTAAACTAACGGGAGTAACAAACGCGCGGTTTCCACGACAATCCGGATTTGGAAGCTTCTTTGTTGCTCGCTGACGCTCCAGTTCTTGCTACTGTGAAATCCTGTTGACGATGTCGACCTCCAAACCCGCTCCGGAGAACGTCATGAACAAAGGCCGAGCCACTGCGAAATACAATCGCTTGTTGAAGAAGGTGGAAAATGTGTTTATCAAGACTGAGGCATACTCAGACCTTTTGAATGCAGCGAGATCGCTTCTTAATTTGTACCCAGTCACGGGTTCTGGTAGTGCAAATGCCGTGATGCCCCATGACGAGGCTGTTCAAGATTACCTGAAGAGTCTTTTACATCCACCGACTGCAATTTACATTGATTCGTTCATCAAGTCTCCGCTCTTCGCTGTCGTAGTACTCTACGATATTGCCAAGTTCTACAGCTTTCCAGAGCCAAATTTTGAACTTATGGACTCCCTGGATCTTTCAGAAACGGACCAGGCTAACAGGAGTATTGGTACGCATGTATGTTTCGCGCAATTTCTTGATTTGAGCATCGAGGAAGCCAAGAGTGCTGTTGAGATGTTCAGAAGCGCCAGTAACTCTGCCAAATTGTTCCGTCTACAAGAGAACTCTCCACCGTCTGTCCCAGTTTCCCCTGCTCACAGCTCACCTGAATATCCAACCATGCCTCCTACTCCTTCCAATCCTCCGAGTCATTCCCCGGTGGATCAGAACCAGTTGGCTCCAATTTACAAGATTGCTCCAACTTCGATCACTCCTCCTGAGTCTGCTACAGGAAATCCTCATGCGAATCTCGAAAATGGGCTTCGGTCCAGAAGGATAGACCATTTAAATGGTAACAAAAACGACATAAGTCGTCCTCCGATGCATCGCAGAGATCCATTTGCTCATCTTCACCGAATGAAGAACCAGAAGATACTCGGAAGTCCTCATATGTTCACCAGTACTTTAAGGATCGTTTGTACACGGGACATATCTCGCAGTCGATTGACCATGTTGTCCGTGATTACGACACTTGTGCAAGTCAGCATAGGTTCACACCGAACCAGAAGGCTGACTATTTCGTCAACACCCTGGGCGGGCCTGCTCGTACTTATTTCTTCAATCACGCGAAGAATGGAATGTCATATCAGGATCTCGTACTAATGATGAAGGAAGAGTTTAATAGCGACGCTCGGCAGCTTCAGGTTCAAAACGCCTTGGAGAATCTTAAACTTCCTCGTTTCATGTCTGAGAATGACATCTCTTCGCTATCGGATGGTCTGAACAAGGTTGTGGACCATATCGAAATGCTCTTACCACAATGCCCATCCGACTTTCGCGGCGACCCGCACACGATAAGGTATCTCCGAGGAGCAGTGATCAAGCTACTTTGGGCGCGAGCGGCCGTCAGAAATATCGTCACTATGAAGTACTCCTTTAACCAATTCGTTACTTCTCTTCGCGAGAACCTCGAACTTGAGGATGAAATCTCAGACATAATCAATCCGTCTAGAAACATGCTGAGATAACCCATTTGCAATTTGGATCCACCGCAAACCTTCTACCAGAGATATGGAAGAAATCCTAAGTACGTCCAGAAACACGCTCAAACTGGTAGGGACACCTCGAAAGGAAACAATCACAAGGTTCCTCGAGTTGTTTTCGAAGAAGATAGACGTCGGAACGAATGCGTCAAGTGCGGTGGTGGATGGAAGCCTGGTCATCGTTGTCGCCCGGCGCGATCCAGGAAACGTCCGCAATCGCCTACAGAAGGGTGAGTCCGCTGTTCACCTAGTCTCCGAGCTCGTTCTAGGCCTTGAGGGAGAGAACAAAGCACATGTCACTGATGCACTCGATAAAGTTGTTGAAGAGGACATTCAACCAGACAGTCGAGTGATGTTCGGTGAACCAGCCTCCGATCTTTCGGCATTCGACGCACTCACTGGTGCGACGAATATGGATCCAGTTGATACTGGGTTTATAGAAGAAATGGAAAAGGACTGGTATACTAACCACTTCTCATCAACCATGGGTTGCGGTTCGCCAGCCAATTAAGAAAGCGTTTCATTTCCCCCTCAGGGTTTTTAGAGGGGCGACGATGCCAAGAGCTTCAGGCTAGTCGCCCTGCTAGATGGGTAGCAGCCCATCGAACAATATATCCGAAGCGTACGGGAAAATGGAATGAGATTGACTGCTCGTAGATCTTCGTCACGAAGCTAGTTTGCGAAAATCATCGAAGGAGACCAGACAGCTTCTGCGCAGATATTGGATCTCCAAAGAGTGTGATCGGTCGAAAGGAGTACAACCGTATTCGAAATGCCCATGGGCTTCTCAAAAGCCGGGTAAGGCCATCGCAGAATCGCTTCCGTTTTGGGTATGTTACTTTCAACTCTCTCGGCAAGGTCCAGATTCCGCTCCTGACTCTACTTGGTGTACCCAAAGTCGTGGTTGATTTGGACATAGTGGATACAGACGTTCCTGCTTTACTTGGAATGGATGTCTTGGATCGTGAGAAGCTCAACGCAGACACCGATGTCAACCAACTAGCTCACCGTACTGCGTTGAAGACCCAATATGGACAAAGCATCTACATCGACAATTGGTCAGTCCCGCTGTTCAAATCCGCTACTGGCCATTCATATGTTGATATGGACTTTTCGACGGCTAGTGTGATGTACCTCACAAGAACACAGCTTCATTCGATTCACCGGAACTTCTCCCATCCATCGACTGAGATGATTTTCAACCTCATCCGAATGGCATGACCAGAAGATGCGACACCGGAAGCAAGGAAGATCTTGGAGGAAATTACGAAAAGATGCCTTCCATGCCAAAAGATCCAATGCAATCCCAATCCATTCAGAGTTTCATTTGGCTCAGAAAATGCTCGATTCAACGAGCGAATTATCATGGACATAATGTACTAATGATCCCATTCTGCACATTGTTGACGAAGGAACCAAGTTTTCTGCAGCACAATTCCTCCTGGATGTTTCGACGAAGACAATTTGGAGTACTATCCTAAAATGTTGGTCCAACCTCTACACTGGACGTCCAAATCGCATGTTTGTTGATCAGGGTACGCAATTCAGTAAGTTGTTCATCGATATTGCCACAGGATCGAACTTGAAATTGGATGAAACTGGAATTGAGGCACATAGTAGCCTCGGGCACGGAGAAAGGTACCACCAACCTCTTCGTCAAACATTCCGCAAGATCATGGTTAGCCATCCCACGACTGATCGGGAAATTGATCTTTCGTGTGCCGTTAAAGCCGTGAACGATACCCTTGGCCCCGAAGGTTTAGTTCCCTCCGCCCTCGTGTTCGGGGAATATCCAAAGATTGTAACCCGATCGGAGACTCCAAATCCGCGTCCCACGCTGGCGTGTCGTGCCCAGTTAGCCATGACAGCTCGAGCTGAAAGTGATCAAGTCATTGCGAAGATGAGACTTTCTCGCGCTCTGAAGCACAAGGTACCCAGCGCTGCGGACCGAGGATATAAAGCTGGTAATAAAGTGCTGATTTGGAGGGAGAATGTTGTTGACCACAGTATAGGTGAATTGCTAGGCCCATTTTCTGTCCTTTCTTTTGATCCCGGGAACAAAATCGTGTACATCCAGGATGTGAATATTGGCAACGCTAAGCCGTTCAATGTGGCACAGGTTAAACCATTCTTAAAACCTGAGATGCTAGAATACGCCTTGATGGAAGATATGAAGGATAATTTCCTTACATATGGAAACTCTGGGATGATCAAATCCGTTGGACAGAGATAATCCATGATCAAGACCCGAGGTCCTCTTCGATGGAAATGAAAGAGGCGAAGAAGGCCGAGATTCGCAACCTCCTGAGGAGGGGAACATTCAAAGTTATACTTAAGGAGGATATCCCCAAAGATGGTAACATACTCCCCGGCCGCTTTGTACTTGCCATCAAGTCAAGTGAGGACAATGAGATCAAGTACAAAGCCAGATAGGTGATCGGTGGTCATCGAGATCGATACAAGAACATGATGCTTCATTCATCGACGACCCTATAACCACAATCTGTAAGAATGCTTATCACCCTCGCCCTTGTACATGGTTTTGACATACGGACTGCAGATGTTAGGCAAGCATACCTACACTCTTCAGAGCCATTGGCGCGGGAAATATTCATCAAGAATCCAGTCCCTGAGTTTGAACTCGAGGCTGCGCAATGCCTGCAATTGCTCAAGCCACTTTACGGGCTTTGCGAATCAGGCGACCTGTGGTTTGAAACTCTTGACAGTCGTCATCGCTATGATCTTGATATGAAGCCTTTCCGTTTCGACCCCGCGCTATACATGTTGGTGTCTGATTGGTTGCTTCGAGGTCTAAGTGGCGGCTATGTTGATGATCTCATCAGGGCTGGAGATACAGTGTTCGAACCCATAGCGAAGAACACTCATGAACGATTTGAAATGGACGTTGAAAAGACATTGCCATGCAACTTCACTGGCTTCAGGTTATCGAGGAGCGAAGACGGTGACATAAACCAAAAGCAACACGACTACCTTCGAAATCTTGCGCATCTCCCACTAAGTGCGACCTTTTCCCAATTCCGCTCGATGAGGATGAAGCTAGCCTGGCTGGCAAACACCAGGCCTGATTGCTTGTTTGAGATTTCACAACTTGCGGAGGTGACGGAGCAGCGCTTCGAAGAAGAAAAGCTCAACGTTCTCAAGAGTCTCAACTGATCAGTGAGTTTTGCTATCAACAATCGCGTATCGTTGAAGATCCGCAAGATCGATATGGACTCGATTCGCATAATTGGCTACTGCCACTCCTCGTTCGCGAACAATCACGACTTGTCGACTCAACTCGGGTACATCTGTTTTATAGGGGGCGAGAACGATTCAGTTGTGCCTATCCAATTCAAGTCGTACAAGTCGAAGTGAGTCGTCCGATCTCCGATGGCTGGCGAGGTCATAGCGTTCAGTGACCTATTTGATGTAGCAGCTACACTTTATGCGAAGCTTGAAACAGTCCTTCGTCGCAAGGTACCCGTTCAACTCTTGACGGATAGAAAATGCTTATTCGACGTAATATCTAAGGGATCGCGAACATCAGAGAAGAGAAAGACGCTAGATATTGCGGCAGCCCGAGAAGGTTTTAGGGACAAGGTCATATCAGATATTGGCTTTGGAAGGAATTCTCAAAATGTTGCAGATGGGCTCACAAAATCCATGTCTCAAGCTGCTTTACAGAATGTTATCCGAACAGGTACGCTTCGTGTATCACCGGAGCAATGGATTGTCCGCAATTGAGCTGCAATGCAGTTGCAATTTATTGTCAATTAAGTTTGGAAACTATCATTATTTTCCGAACTTCTGCAATGCGCAATTTTGTAGCTGTATCGCGACCGCACATTGACAGAGTTAATGCTGGGAATTTGATGGGAAAGCGCTCCTCCCCATCCATTTTGAGACCACGTGCTGCATCAACGCAAATACAATGGTCTACAATTCCTTTCTGTATGAGGCGCACTATCCATACACCCTTTTGGAGAGATGCAATGAAATGAAACGCATCCAAGCGCTGCTTTGTGTTTAACTGGCCATTTTCTTCAGGGGTCAATGAAAGTACTCGTAGTCCCATCTTGAGACTGTGAATGACGGGACCCACGGCAAGCAGGTTTACAAACATTGTGTTGTCATTGACGAGTCTCGCTTCTGCCATCGCGGCCGCTTGCGACCCCCCAAGAAACCAAACGGCGTTCAGTATTGAAACACGGACACAGTCAAACTTGCAGTTCGTTCTAAAGGGGATTTTCATGTCTCGTTTCAAATGTGGCCCCAGATATGCGCTTCTTCCCCTAGCTCCAGGGCCGCAGATAATGACGCAACTCCAGGATGCTTCTTGCAGTAAGCACGAATTGCCTCTGCGATCATAACCGCACGTGTAGCAAATGTGCTACGAGTGGGACGCGAAATTGGTATCCCACACGTGGGCGGATCCTGGCATGGAAGTTTGGTTACGACACGGGTTGACAAAGAAAAAGCACCTGTGCTATACCCCTCGAAGGAAATTGACCTATAATGGATGGCCTGGTAGCTCTCGTTGCTTCCATGAGTACTCCCAGCCGCGTAAAAGGTACCTCTCTTGAGACTGCGCCCCGTGGAATCGCATGACCCATCCCCACAAAGGACAGCGGAGATACCCCACTCATTCGCCCTGACAGCGCCTACAGGGTTCTCAGGCGATACTGCATTGTTGCCAAGGGACTCGCCCAGGGGTAAAATATGAAGGCCTCCCCCTTGGTCGGGCTGTCGATTTTGCTCTTCTGGGCACACGGGGATTTGCACGGGTAGATTTTTCCTCGGGACGCGCTCACGCGGCGGCAAGGGTACTGTACAGGCGGACATCGCAAAAGAAAAATGTGGTTAGTCTGGTGCGCGGCGGAGAGAGAGAGATGGTCAGACCGGTAGAACTTCGCGGTCAATCGATACCTGCACGAACTCAAGACGTTTGTGCGCAACCGACGCCTACTTTATGTGCACAATCGAAAGCCCAAAATGGAGGGAGTGTCGAGAAGCGCGGTATTTACGGCGGAAATACAGTACGGAATGGCATATTAATGCAACGTAACTGCACTGCACTGCTTCGTGTACACGTAATAGTTACTGTAATTTGTAGGCTAATACTGTAAGCTCTTTTGGGCTCGTCGACGCCGCAGGACGTGCGGGTACGACGATCGCTAGTGCACGTAGGTACTTAGGTTTCTCAACTGCGCGAACCGAGAGGGAGAAAGAAGGCAGTTTGGAAGTAAAAGAGATAAGCGTTCTTGCCAACCAGTCTCCTCCGCGAGGGCCTCAGCCCAAGTCACTTCCACCGATCGACCAACCCTTTATCCCATATCACCGCCTCTATCCTAACAATACATTACAGAGGACGAACGCCGTTAGTTTTGCCAGCGTGTAGATTGTGCTACTCGTAAACTAACGGGAGTAACAAACGCACGGTTTCCACGACAAAATCGCCAGGGCAGACTGGGGCATCGCCGTGCAGTGTGACGCAGAGTGGTAGTTCCCCTCGCTCCAATGGGCGCTGGAGACAGCTGTCTAGGGCAAGGAGGATACTGGAAATTGCGCTCGCGCTGACTACCTAGATTTCAATAGAAAGGTGCAAGACGTCAGCTCTCAAGGATGGCTTAGGCGGATTTGCAGTGCTCTCCCCAATGGCTCGGCTACAACGGTCGGGTAGCTGCCCCCAGCCAGGTGACTGTACTGTATACTGACACCCAACTGGTTGAGGCGTGCGCTGGAGACAGACAGTCTGGAGACTGTAGGGTAAGGGAATTTGGAGGTAGTTTACTCATAGGATAGGTATTGAAGGCAACCCGGGGAGCAACGAGAACTGCAGAAGGCAGAGCCCCTGAGGTGTGTGCCGTCCCATTTCGCCTGCTATTGTTCCGCTATCTCTCCGCGAACCTCACGACTCCCACTACGATTGCTACACCCTTTCCATCTCGCTTCCCGCGTCCAACGACTCTGGGCAGTGTCAAGTCGTCACAGTAAGTACTCTCGAGAAGCTTTTTGTTGCGCATTGCGATGACGGGGAGCAAAGAGGGTGTAGGGAGTAGCCTACAAGGTACCGGGGACTCTGTTCCCCAAACTATTATGGAGACATTCGAAGCACCTTGGTTGCAAGACATTTCCACTTCTGGTTTTGTCTGGTTCAAGGAGAGTTGTGAAGTCTACAAACGCCGTGTCGCCGAGAAGAATTCTGATGGGATGTTCAGATCCAGCTTATGGCCTACCTAAACTCCATTGACAAGTCAATCTTGGAAATGTTCGTGCCGGGTAATTGGGTGCCTGTATGTACCATTCTTGCTCTCAGCCTACTCTCCTTCGGCCAGTGGTTCTCTCGAGAGAGTCTGCAGTGAAGTCCTACGAGCTTGCCATGCCTTACTCAGTGAGTCGTATTTGGCGCCGCAGGATTGGGCGGCTGTGACCAAATGCGTGCAGAGCGTTCTAAATCAAGCGCCACTGAAGCGTTTAGGTCTGAGAGACTCAACGGTTAGAGATGTCTATCCGACACCCCTTGAATTATTCACTGGCCAAGCGCCAATGCAGCCGCTACTGCGAGCATTAGCAGTCCCGGACTACAAAGAAGCGCTCGAATTGGATGAAGTGCGTGCACGCCAGCTGATTGAAGTTAGCAAAACTTAGGATGCGCTCCAAGGCATGCATCGAAACGTTTCTGGTTTGACAACAGCCTCCCCGAAGCGGCGGGTCGAGAATCCTAACTGCAAACCCACGGTCCATCAACACTTCCATAAGTCTCTTCATCACCAGTGCGGGAGGTCCAACGGTTGCAAGAAGAGAAATCCCGACAACGGCACAACAATCTGCGAGTATGATCACGTCCGGGCATGTAAGAAGAACTGCGATGCGGCGCCTAAGAAGCAGAAGCCACCCCCCAGACGTCTCCCTCGTACATAAAAATTCCATAAAAACACTGCACGCAGTGTTGTTACTGCACAACTTTCGTGGTACCCTTTTAGCACGACAGATTCTGCGATCTTCTTCAAACGGGCAGATCCGCACCGCGCTGAGTGTGCACTTGTTTTGACCGTCGCGCAACATGAATCGGTGAGGCGAAAGCTGAGCTCCGGCAAGGTCCCTCCGGGCTTTTACAGGACGTTTTGCGGCCTGCCGCGCACTTCCCTGGTAACGATACCGTGCAGTAAGTCTTTCCGAGATCGCCTCTTTTTTTGTTCTCATTCCTCCCGCACCCGGCCGGTCTCGCCACTGCCCGGCATTCTGATGGCCCCCCTGGAGCCCACTTCCATTCATCCGGACCTTCAGCATCTCTGCGCTCGCGACCAGTTTCCCCCTCTTCGTCTCCACATCCGAACTCCACTTGGATGATATCGCGTTATCTCGTCCTGCTCTAACCCAATCCGAACCCCAGTCCGCGAAAGAAAAGACGCCACCACAACCCGCACTAAACTCGCCCTCCGCCCATCCCAGCGCAGTCACCGAGCTCTCTCGCTCGAACGCGCTTGCGTCGCGAGGAAGACGTCTTAACTGCGTTCAAGCCTCCCGCCGGCGCACCTTCCCTGTCGGCGTTCACACCCCACGACGCCACGCGATCCGCGTTCTCACATCTGGACAGCGCCCGCAGCTTCTTCTACCTCTGCAAAGCAACCACTAGTACCGAAGCGTCTCCTTCGCCGACCAGGCCTCGAAGACTCTAACGCTAACACCATCGCAGGGCTAGAGGCCAAGCTCTCGAAACTCACTGCACACGTGCGAACGATTCAACGCACAACCCAGGCACTACATAATGCCGTCCAAAACTCTTTCCCACCTTGTAATCCTCTCCACCCTATCGCAGAACCTGCCTACAAAGCTTGCGCCGTAGCGCATTTCTCCCAGGATGGAGCACAATTCCCGCACTTCGATTCTCCGTTCCCTACTCCAAACCCCAGTACATCCGCAGAACCCGCAAGACGACTCGCACCTGGAACATCCCTCCAACAGGAGATTCTTTGCGAAAGAGATCCACACACTTCCATCTCCCTCCCGTTCTCCACCCAGGATCGGAAGACCAGAACTCAGCTGACCCGGGGCCATCATCGCGCCTTCCACAGACAGAAACGCATCCTCCCCAGATCATCATCACAGGCTTGCAGCAACCCGCCGCTGAACATGACCTGGAAACCGCCAGGGCATCCGTATCGCCCTCCCTGCTGCCTGCATCCAGCAGCGGCGACCGTCATGCTCTCCGTTCTCAGTGGAAAGGGAGCCCTCGTGGGACACCACACTTTCCCTGGGGACTGCCATCGTAAGAGCCCCTTCCGCTTCGCATGGAACGGACGAAGCGGATCCCAAGTGGTTACTGGGAAGTACAATTGCCCTCCTTCTTCCCCATCTTACCCTGAGATCCATGCCATAGAGAAACTGCCTTCCTCTCAGACACCCATTGCTGATTCAACTCCTTGCCAGCCCGACAAACATAGGGATGCACTGCTGACCAACCAAACTTTCGTACCAAGAGCGACTACTGCCGAAGGACTCAACTCGGTACCCAGGAGAGCCACGAAGGAGCGAAGGAACGTCGCCCAGGCCACCGCACCTCACAACACTGCCGCACCTCGCAAATAATACTGCACCCAATCAGACCGCTGCGACACGACGGACCGCTGCTCCCGGCCATAAAGGTACCTCCAGCCAGACAACCGCACTTCCAGGGAGCGCACCTCACATCCAGAGCCTTAAAAACTCTGCGGAGCCCGCAGACGCAGCAGACGTGGAGCGAATCCGCCAAGGTCTCACAGAATACCACCCTCAGAGGAACTACAAGAAACTGCAAGCACTGTAATTTGCAGGATTTCCACCGGGACCGGTCGGGAAGGCTTGGAAGGCTCTTCGTCGCGGACTTCCTGCGAGAGCAGTATCGACAATCTCCTTCGACCCGAATGATGTCTGCGAGATCCTTGGAACAGCCGACGTCTCCGAACTGGTCAGGGCATCCATGACACAGCTGGGATATACCCGTCTCGAACGGTACAACCCCACCCCCGACTCCTCCGAAGGACAAAAACCCCAGCCGCTCTCGATCCGTACTCCAGCAGCTGATGCAGACGCACTCCAGATGGATCAATGCCAACCAAACCACCAGATCCATGTCAGTGCGGGAGTGGTACTGTGTCAACCTCGAGCGAGCGACACGCCGCATCCGAGAACTTGCACATATCTCACCGGGACCCAGTCGCCGATTTATTATCCCCATCCAAACCCCATAGAACCGTACCATCCCCCCACCTCCTCAGCGAGGATCCGGCATCCCTACCCAGAGCCAAGATCCAGGAATATCCTCTTAGTAGCAACGCCGCTCCAACAGGCATGCAATACCCCTACCCTACTCCACGTAATCCTCTAAGCCCTCACCCTCGCTCTGATACTGGCACAGCCATGATCACTTGCTCCTCTGACCCTCTAACACAATATTCCCGGACCCCTACACCCCAATCTCCGACATCCACAACAGGAAATGGAGCCCGAACCAACCCTACAGCTCGCCTTTTCCGATCCATGACAAATGGAATGGCTTCGATGCACTCATCTCTCCCTGGAACGCGCGCACACGACCCGCCAACGGAAGCTTCCAGGCGCCAGGAAGCGCACACACCCGAACACAGGACAATGGGTGAAAACCTCGCTGCGGAACCCTATAACCTCTTCTGCCACGTTCCACGTCTTTCCACACTATGGAAGCTGATCACGTCGCACGGTCTCAACAGTAGCATACTGCACCTTGACCACATCTCCCGTCCGGGCGTCTATCAGTTTGACCTCACCATTTTGGGCTACGATGAGCTAAAATGGAGACCCCTGCTTAGTTCCCTGTCCTCACAACGATCCTCCGTCAGCATGATCAAACGAAACCCAGCGACATGGCCTCCCCCGCAGCGGTGGCCCCGTGATCACCCTCATTTCCTCCCTCCCCTCCAAGACAAGCATTCCTCGCTGTTTGCGACCTGGAACGTCCGCGGAGCCAAAGCCTCACTACCCGACATCCACACCTGGACGATCTTCCCTCCATCCTTGCCCAGCAAGAGACGTTCATACACCCAGACTTCAGGACTTACCGGTTGGAGGTTACAGATATTTTGGTACAGTTGCAAAGGGAACCGGCACTCACCGCAAATGGGGAACCGCTATCCTCGTATGCACTGATCTAGCTGCCCAGTGCTTCATCACCCACATCGTACTAGGCGAACAACTTTGGTTAATGCTCACCTTTCACTCCGTGGTCCGCACCGCTAAAGGGTCTGTTTATAACTTCCCTAACCGACGAGGTCGAAGCTTCTGGACACGCCTCAAATCCTTGCTTCAGCGTCCGCGCAAGGAGACATGCGACAGGGCAATATTAATGAGTGATTAAACGAAACCTCCGCCACGTTGTGGCGAGAATTCCGAAGAAACATGAACCCCACGGCGCTAGAACATCTCGCTCGGACAACAGATCTCCGCTTCTGCAGCTTCCCCCATGCCACGTGCCCCGCAACGAGGCGCTCTGATCGTGACGGCCGCGTCCTCTCTGCCGTCCACCACATCCTTATCTCCCGGCATGCTGTACCCCCTGAAGCTCCACCCCGAACGAGGCCCATCCTCTTGGATGTCTCTGACCATTTCCCTGTCCTTACGGAAGTTCATGTCTCGCCTCATGTTCTCTTCCATATACCGCCGCCACACACTAATGACAAGTGCTGCGACGGGGATGATGGATGGATCAAGCCCAAATGCACATTCCCACGCAAGAACTGGAAGGATCCGCGAGCACTCTCTAGGCTCTGCACTAGTAACCGATTCGAAGCCTTGTCCGCAGCCACGACCTGGGAAGCATGGACGGAAGCGCTTCATGCATCCATTC
>JAUBNZ010001117.1:0-12657 GCA_032355485.1 Bonnemaisonia californica | reverse complement strand
TTGTCAGTCGTACCCCGTTTAGCATACTCCGTCCCTCACTTTCGTATCGTCTTTCCTTCTTATCCGAACATGAGCAACTTCCACTCATTGTTCATGCCCATTCGGTTTCTTTGTATACTCAGCATTCATCAGCATTCACACTTACCCTTTTGGCGCGTCAAGCACAAACTGCGAACATGTACAAAACAACCAATCAATTCATTACATTATTATTATCCTGCTGATATTCTTCACAACAGTAGTAATTTTTCTTGTTGTTTTTTAAAAAATTCCGAGCTTACATTCCTTCAATAAATGCTGCTCTTCTTGCTCTCTGAAATGCTCCTTCCTTGTTTCAAAGAAATATCAAATAACCTGTCTTTTGCACTTAATCGTACCGCTTCGAGTCTCCTAACAATTACATGCAGTTGTTGCTGCAAGAACGTAATTTAACACCATTGAGCACCGCTGCTGCATCTACACCATTATGGTGTACGATATCCATTGTATAGAACCAGCGAGCACTGTACCAGCCTCCTTAGGAGGCGCCCAGCACTGCTGCCGCTTGGCTCTCAGGCGTAGATAACTATAGGTAACCGTCTAGAGGTCTATCAAGGGGTACCAGGGTTATCAGGGGTACCGAGGGGTACCAAGGGTACAGGGTACCTACACTGCTTCCCCACTCGCCTCCACGTCAGGAGTCTACAACGCCTTCCCCACCTTCGACCCTCTCCTCCGTCCATTCCCTTAATCTTCTCCTCCCCCGCTCACCTTTCCACTACCCATTGCCATCACCAACAGTATCACCGATATAGCCACTCTCTTCCATTGACCCACCTGCCCTTCGCACTGATCCATTCTTCATCTACTCCAATCCTCCTTCCCAACAGCTATGCAGTCAACTGCCAGACATGTAGCCCCCCGCAGCGAGGTGGAATGCATGGGTTCAGACAGCTCCCAATGCGGCTACTGCGGCCAACAGCAAACCTCCCGGAATTTTGGCATGTGGGCACATCGCCTCGACGTGCACGACTACCAGAACCTGTTGGATGCCGGATGGCGCCGCAGCGGCAACTACCTCTACCGCCCCGATTTGATCTCCACCTGTTGCCCAGCCTTTGTCATCCGCCTCGAGGCCGCCCGATTCAAACCCTCCTCCACTCAGAAGCGCGTCTTGAAGCGTCTGCGCCGTCTTTCAAATGCAAATGAACCTCCTCGCACTGCCACCCCCATGCCACATCTCCAGGGCTCCAGCGTCGTAGCGGGCGCTGGCGTCAATGGCAGCATCGTGCAGGATGTCCACATATCTATTGCCCCTGTCACTGCGAAGCAACGTCACGCTTCTAGGCTGCGACATGTTTGTGTTGGCATTTCCGACGCCATTGCCACCGCACTGCGCAAAATCCTTGAGCATGGTACGGATTCAAATCAATTCGTAGCTAACGTCCTTGCTGCAGGCATTGCGGATAAAGTCAAAGTCTATCCGGCTAAGCGAAAGGGTTCCAAAATGCGAAACCCTGATTTAACTGCAGAAAATTATAGCGACACGTCCTCTAGAATGCCGGACCTAACTAGTAACGTTGCATTGGCTCTCGCCGCTGTTGAGCGACAGCAACCTGCACCGTTTACAAATAATGCAACATCTTCTAACTCTAACAGCTCGACAAAAAGCACATGCGAAAACATACAGCTGTCTGATGTGCACAGCGAAGGCGGTGCAAACGGAAAGACACGGAAACCAATTCATGGCAATCATTTGCAAAGGCAAATGGAACTGGCAACTCTTATTTTAAAACATCTTCAGCCTTTATATCAGACCTCTGGAATCAACTGTCTATTCAAGAACGTAACCGTGACATACCCTGGCTTCCTAAATTTTTGGCTGCGTAATGAACTTAGTCAAAGTGATGAAGGTATCGATCAGGAAGGTACGGTATCCGAGAATGTGAATGCGGGCAACATAAGGGCTGAGTTCTTTCCACATCGCACGGAGGGCCAGGCAAGAGGAAAACGTTTTCTTGTGGCCGCCAATATTCAGAAGATGGAGTCCGGCCTCATAGATTCCTCGACAGATGGGAATCATGTTGTCCGTAACGCTATTTTCACTCGCCCTCAGGCTTCCACTGACATCCTGACTCCAATCACCGAAGAGCCGAATGGAATCCGCAGACAAGCTATCCTCGACGAGCTTTCGGAAGGCAATGTGTTCACGATGGAATTAATTCCAGCTCGCTTTGAGAGAGAGGCGTACGAAATATTTCGAAAGTACCAAATGAATGTGCACAGAGATCTTCCCCATCAGTGTAGCGAGGATTCTTACAGGCGATTCTTGATTGACTCCCCCCTTGTTCATTCCGGGACTTCTTTGGAGTCCGGAAGCGATTATGGTTCGTTTCACATGCTATACAGGATATCTGGAAAACTCTTTGCGGTCGGTGTAGTCGACGTCTTGCCCAGGTGTCTCAGCTCGGTCTATTTGTTTTATGATCCAGATTTTTCGAAACTGTCTCCCGGTGTCCTGTCTGCAGTCAAAGAGATTGAGTGGGTCCGGAGAGTTACAAGTTTATGCCCATCACTGCGGTTTTATTACATGGGATATTACATTCACTCGTGCCCGAAAATGAGGTACAAAGCTTCGTATCATCCATCCGAGATTCTCTGCGAAGAAACAAAGAATTGGATATCTGCGTATGATGCAAAAGCGGTTCTGGACTCCGCAGACGAGAGAATACTGCGGCTCGCAGCTCCGGATATGGAGGATGCTATTGAAGCGAGTTATTTTGAAATGGCTCCTAGCGAGGTTGAAAATCTGGCCAACGAAAGTCGTTTCCGGCTCAATTTCATGCCTGGTACCGGACACGTTATTTCATTGCAGACGCTTGACAGTCTTCTGTATGCTCGATGTCCAGAGAAATTAGACATCATTAAGATCAGAATACGAACTTTTGTTTGCCTTGTGGGTAAGGTTGGTTCGAAGTTCTTCCTACACGTATTTTAAAAGGGAATCGCTAGTGTTTCGAATACCCGCAAGCAGTATTACCTATATTATGCTGCTAAATGATTGCACAGAGAGAGTCGGAAGATAGAAGTACGTTCTGCGGTGTGTCATCAGGGGTTACGTGGTAGGCATGAGGGGACCCAGAATGGGCTTTTACTGCCTATGCTTCCTTTCGGCGAATAAAGAGGGCAGCATAGAAAATAATCAAGAAGGGTAGGATAAAATAGTAGCCACCCGCAAGAACGCCAATGGTCCATTTTGGGAGGAAAAGAAGACGATCCACAATGGATAGGTCACGGTCTCGTGATTCGAGCATCTCTCCCATCTCTAGCGGGCTCTCAAGTGGCCCTTCTGTTGGCTTTGTACCCGTCACCGTCAAGCCCATGATCAGACCGTGCTGGCGCACACCTTTGTACGCTCCCGGGCCGATATATGAAATCTTCAAGTCTCTGAAACCCGCGGCTGTAAACCACTTGCGATACTCGGACTCCATCGGGAAAAGCATCCAAAGATCGCACCAGAATCGCGAAAACCAGTTGGTTGCACGGACTGGACCGATCATTGTCGCCACACCACCCTGCTTCAAGACGCGATAGGCCTCTGTAATTCCTCGCTGAGGTTCGGGCCAGTATTCAATGGAGCCGGCGGAGGTGTAGCGATCAAATCGACCAGATTCGAAGGGGAGATTTTCTGCATCCCCCTCAACGAAGGTGACACCTTCCAGAGTCTTCTTTGCCTTTGCCTTGGACATTTGATGTGGGCTCTGATCAAGAAGAGTGATGTGATGTGTGTCAACGTACTGAGCCACACCCTCCGTGCAGAAGCCGGTGCCGCCTCCCACATCGACCGTCTTTAAATCCCTGTCAGGGCTCTCTAGACACGCCTGCTCTAGGGAACGATCGCGCATATCCTTAGTCCAGTGAAAAGGGTTGACAATTGTATCGTAAACGATGGAAAGAAAGCGGTAGAACCAGAAGGCCTCACGCTTATGTTGAATTAGACCACGCGCGCGTCTCTTGGGACCCTCATTGTCCTTTGAGGCCGCAGTCATCACAACTGATCGGCGTTGAAATGCGGCGGGACGGCGGGCAAAGGTGGCAGAGGACTTCGTGCATGGCGGAAAGCAAGGAGTGAGGGATGATTGCCTGGAGCCTGAAAAAGTGCGGGTAGGAAGTGGGGTTATAAAAGCAGTGGTGGCCCTTTCGCCGAGCGTGAACATATTGCAACGTGGTTTCAAAGACGAATGCCCAGTGAAAGGCTGAAATACAATGGCAATATTTTTATTGTATAGAGCAGGCTCGCAGGCAGTTTCCCAGTGGTTATAAGGTTGCAATGCAGTAGTCGAGAGTCGAGAGCATACCAACAGGGTGATGAAGGGGAGGGAAGGGCTCAAGTTGCATGCGTTATGTCTGCAGAACAGCGGTAGTGTTGGTGTTGAGATGTGCTGTAGACGTGCGGTGGAGATGAAGGAAGGGCAGCCATACCGATCCTAGAAGGACCAAACATGAAGTTGTTTGAGCTGCCATGCCTTTTGATCCCACCCACACGACGAACGAAAACGCTACAAGTGGCAGTCGGGACTAATGAGAAGTGGATTGGACCAAACTAAGTTCAGAAAAGTCTTTTCTCCGAACTTCAGCAGAGATTGCCTTCCCACTCGCAGATTCTGTAAAGCTTTGCAATACACACACTTACTGTATTTAATGTCACACGCATTGTTTCAGTGACAATAGAGGGTTTACGCATATGAAAATGAGATCGTCTTACCGCCAAATCACATCAAACGTACGACACGGAAGAAACGTGTCATGCAAACGGTATGCGAAGCCATTTCATTTTTCTCTATTCGGCCGATTTAGTGAAGTACTAGTGGCTCCGTTGCGGGCTTCCCCCGCAGCGTCCCTGTCGTTTAGTTCGAATCTGTACAGCATGTATTTGTATAAAGTCAACAGGAAAGTCGGAAAGGAAATGATGCAAACTTTGTAACACAAAACACAATTTAATTCAACTTAACACAATTTGTTTCAACTTCCTCACAATTTGATTCAAAAATTTCAACTTGGTAAGTACCCAACTACAATACCTCGGGGTACACTACATTATCTGTCTTCCTACCAGCCTGCCCTCCATTGACCAAGAGGTTGCGAGGATAAGTAGTCCGAGACAGTGCCACATATAGCTGCCCGTGTGAGAAGAACGGGTTCGACAGATGGAGGCCAAGCTTGCCTGCGAACGATTGACCCTGGGCCTTTTTCACCGTCATGGCGAAGCACACTCGAAGAGGGAACTGTACCCTCACGAAGCCCGGACCCGGATAGTTCTCGTCACCAGGGCTACCATTCATTCGCGGTAGAGTAAGCTTGTCGCCCTTGTGTGTGCCGATTGCCACTCGTAGATGCAGAAGCGTGTGAGACATGCGATCGACGATGTACCGGGAGCCGTTGCAGTGACCATGTGAAGGGTCCAAGTTGCGAAGCAGCATGACCACGAACCCTTTCTTGAGATTGAGCTCGTGATCGGGTAGTGTACCACCACCTTCGAGCTTATTGAGTAGCTCTACAGGATGTCGAAGGGCATTCTCTTCTTCATTCTCCACCTTGTTGGCACTCACGTACTGGCGGTACTGCCCAGGAACTATGCTTCCCAACGACCCATTGAGAGCTGGAATGTCGCGGGCCTTGGCGGTGAGGATAGCTCGTGAAGAGAGCCATTCTTCGTCTCTATACTTGTCTTCCATGCCTTCGAATACTCCATTAATCATTGAAACTTTGCTGTCCACTAGCGAAACGGAAGTAGGTAAATTTACCGCCATTATTCCTTGGCGCTGACGATTGTTGCTTCCACCGGCCTCAGTTGCCCTTCCTTCTCCCACTTGTAGCTAGTATTCTGGGAACTTGAGGAAGATGGAGTCTGCATTGGGATCCTGTCGTTGTACAGACACCCTCATGTTCTCTGTGAGCCTTAGGGTCTTGCAGCTGCTGTAGAGGGCGGAGGAATTCAAGCATGCATGGACGATCTGTCCACGCGAACCGCCTGGGACGACAGTTAGTATTGGTCTGGAGTCCCCAGAGAATAACACACACTTGCCTCCGAAAGGCAGATTGACTTGTAGTATATCACGGATAGTGCGGTGTAAGGACCCCACACTGAAGCGATGGCACATGACTGCCTCATCCCATATGATGAGATCGATGCCTTCGATCTTATCTGCAGCTGCAGACCCTACGGTTATGTTGCACGTGGAGTCTGTGTCGGGTGGAATGGGTATCCGAAAGGTGGAGTGAGTTGTGCGGCCACCGCGGAGCAGGAGTGCGGCGACAGCAGAAGTGGCCACCGGTAGAACTTGTTTCCTTTGAGTTCTAGAAAATCGTGTAGCACGTTGACCAAGAATGTCTTCCCGGTGCCGCCTAGGGCGTCGAGAAAGAAGATGTGATTTTTCACGGAGGCTGAAGTCTGTCCTTCGGTCACCGATGAAGGCAAGGAGAGGTCTGGTGCAACGGCAGTCACAATTTCCCGGAATACGGCTCGCTGCTTCTCGTTAAGGCGCAGTACATCGCTCTGAACCATTTATGTGAGTTGCGCAGTGTCCACTGGCTGTACTTCAGGTGGAAGCAGAGCCGGAAGGTCTGAAGGCGGTAGAGGAAGTCCGAAATGTTCGAGAGGCTTGCAGTTCATTGACTGCAGGTAGACCTGTATCTCCAGCAGTACATATCCAAGAATATTTTAGTGAGATGCACCAGGGCATCGCTGGCCGTGGCGTTTCTTGAATTCCATGTCCAAGATACGTGTGTGACCCTCATAAAGAGCCCTTGGGGAAGAAGACGCACAGAAAGTGAGAATGATAGCGAACAAAAGAGTGAGAGGAGCGAAGCTTGAACGGAAGGACTCTCGAAGAGCCCTTTTCCACTCCTCATCGTCTGCCAGAAGCCCGTGTTCGACGCATGCCTCACAGAGGGTCGGGTGCACCTCGCCGTCCACTGTGCGAAGGTCCGCGAAGGATACAGCCCCTTTGGCACGTGTAAGAAGAAGCCTGAGGTGTTACCTTTCTCCTTCCCTTGGGCTCACAGTGTAGATTCTTCCCACGACGTTTGTACCTTCTCCGGTGAATGTGACTCGCCCTCTTTCGGTTCTTGTATTGCAAGCACGCGGCCTCCAGTACTTATTCCTCGGAGGAGGAGGAGGAGGAGGAGGAAGAGTAGCAGTGCTGGAAGGAGGAGGAGGAGCATTAGAAGGACCCGCACCTCCGGAGGTGTCTGAAGCGCCGGCTCTTCGTACGGGCACATTCCAAGTAAAGAACTTTGGGGACTCGTCGAAGCGCAGATTCCTTGCCCCTTCATACTTGGAATTCGCGAAGAACCACTCAGCGAGCGTATTGGAAGGTTGCTACTGTTGTTCTGCAGCTTGCTGTTCCTGACCTTCTTGGAAGTAGACGGTGTGGTGGTCCTCAAGATAGATTGCAAGGCGAACGACGGAGGAGTGCTTATCGACAATATCAAATCTGAGAAGGGGCCATGCTGCTTCCGAAGCTGACACATACCTTTCATCCTGGAAGTTGGATATTTCATCAACTGTTTCGCCTTCTTGAAGAAGCTCCATTGTCACGCGGTCATGCCCCTTTCAGATGTACTTGAACAGGTACTTTATACTGCCGACTCGGGAAATGCATATCTCCATGTTCACGTGGCACTCGAACAGTTGCAAGAGCTTCGGACTGTGCGGTACGACCCAAGAGCTGTCTACCTGCAAGTCTTGAAGCCTACGGTTCACTCGGCAACGTTTGGTGGCAATATTTCCACCATCTTATGGAGCTTTTCTCTTGTAAAGCACATAGTAATGCTCCTCGAGAATGCCAGTGTCGCTTCTAAATTCCTTGGGGAACCTCTTACCACAGTTTCCAATTTGCATACATTGGAGAACCTATATTCACGGAGCGGCACGGTCCGTGTATCATGTGTTCCAGGACCCAATCTCTCAATCCCCCTTCGGATTCAGGAGGCAGCTCTTCTGAAATGATGCTTTCCACATTTGCGGGGTCCCGGAGCATTTCCTTGGAGTGCAGGTCGAGGATGAGGATGATATGGGCATGCGGAAGCCCTCTCTTCTGGAATTCCACGACCCGAACATATGCAATAACTTTTCCGCACAACTCTTGCCTCACAACCACACCCATAAGTGCCTGTAGCTTCAGCTTGAACACGCGTGCGATGAGGTCCAGTCTGTCCTGAGGCAATTGACCTGGGAGAAGCGAGTTCACAATCTCAGCCCACTTCGGGTTGCAGGTGACCGTGAGGAAGATTTCGGGGTGACCGAGCTTGTTGGACGTGGCAATGATGTCCTGCATCTGCTGTCTTATGTATCGATCGCCTCCAAGGTATGTGGAAAGTAGTACAATTAATTTCCCGGCTCTTGCAGCAGACGCCTCATATTCCGCGCGCCCTGCATCGGCAAGGACATCGCAGATAAGAAAGTAGTCTGATGACTGAATTTCCCCTTGGTTACTTCGCATGTATGAGAGCCTTCCTGATTCCGTCTTGCAGAACTGGTCCACCAAGTACTGCTGGAAAAGTCGATTTCTGTGCAGTATTGTACTGAACTCTGTGTTCCTTTGAAACATTCGGAAGGAATTGTATTGAAGCGGAGTGAGCTTCACTTTTGTTCGAGTGCCAGAGATGGCATAGTTGCCTCCAGTGCGTTGCAGGCGAAGTGCATGATTCCACCAGTCTTCTCCGAAAGGGAACAGCAGTACGTACGTGAGCGGATCTTATGAGCGATGGTTCACAGATATTTCGTGCAGATATTCTTCTCCATTGCTCCGAATGAAGCCTCGCCTGCGAAGGACAATATCCCTTTTACCAACTAACCCATCGGCATTTCCAGGAATTAGAGCAGCCACTTCTGCGCCTGTTGGACCGTTGTAGCGGCCGATATGCTCAGCGGATGGTCGCTTGTCGGCATGAATAACCATCCTGTACTCGACAGGTGGGCTTTCTTGAAGGGCCCAGTCCCGTAAGCTAGCAAATATGCGAACGCAGGAGTTGACTTCGTGTAGTATACGTGTCAAATCACGCAATACCTCTGCATCCAGGTTGTCTACGCGCTCCTGTCGTGCTTCAGTCTGCCTCTGAAAGTCTGCATCGTGAATGTACACTGAGAGGAAGGCTGGATGACCGCCTAGTACAGGAAGCAGGCCACCGATCTGGTGATATAGGCGGCCCTCCAAGGTCATAGTGGGCTGGAAATTGGAGGTACCCGGACCTCTGTTCACCCACCTGGCTCTCACTGAAGCCATGGAGAGAGCGCTGTTGTATGGGCGGATGTGAAGCCGAAATCGACGTTCCTTGGTGCCTGTGGAGGTCAGAATCTCTCTGAGAAGGGCAGGTGGATCCTGTAAGGCGGGGAGGGAAACCTTTCCTTTCTGGCAGTACTTAGAGAACTGTGTTGAACGCAAGCTGCTGTTCTGAATTTTCTCGCCAATGAAGCGTAAAGCACCACAGTGGGGACACTCCACATCCATAGGAAAATGGCGAAGGTACTCTCTCTCCGGATTTGTGCTATGAAAAAGCCTCCTAGAAACTTGACGTGCAGTACTGCCTGTACTGTCGCCCTGTGAGACGGTAGTAGCGTGCTGTTGATCCTCCATTGGAATAGCTTCATTTGGAAGCGTTGTTGGAGTTTTCTGCTCTTCTGTATGACCAGTTCTAGGAGTTTCCCGCGCTCTGCCTCGACGCATTGCTTCTGACACGGTTCATCTGCTGCGGTCCGTCTCTGCTAAATATTGCCTCGCTCGTCGCCGTCTGGTGGCCTCGCGGTCTCTATCTCTCCTCGATTCCTTCTGCGCTTGCGTCTCATTCCGCCTTCTCTGGCCTTGCCTTTCGCTATGTTTCCCCTTCTGTAGTCCACGCTGCTCTGAATTCTGTTGTCTTCTCCTAGCCGCTGTTCGGGCGTTTTTGCCCCCTACATGCCTCCACTCTAGCCTCTGCCTTCACTGAAGGTACCACGTTCGGCTGGATTTCATCCTCGGAATCTTCATATTGATCCTTGGATGCCATTTTTGGTTTGGTTTGATTGGTTTGATTGAGTTTATATTGCTCGCATGGTCAGTGCGCGTCACAAGTACAGCGAACTCAACTAAGCCTGCCTCTGCTCGCTTCAGAAGGACAGTTCAAGTGTGAAACTCCAACTGACCCTCTGGTGCTAGGGGAGAGAGCACTGACGCTCTCTTCCACACGTTTGGAATGATAAAGTATCACCTTTGCGTTCCAAACGGGCCGAATACTCTGGGTATATCCGGCACCAAGCACCGTGACCAAGTACTACTTGTCACTTGCGAGGCTTCTTTACAGAACACAGACGTTACCCTGGTTCTGCGGATTTCAAACTAGTCCGTATCTCCTACAACGTAAACGTCGATTGGGGGAGGAGGTGCTTCTTCGCCAATAGTTCTTCTCTTATGCTGAGAGAACCTTTACAGGCTTGCATGAAGATAGCTGTACATATGCCGAGACTGTACGTCCCAGACTTCCTTTCCTAAGGCCCTGAAAACCACTAACAGACCCGTTCCGTTGCGTCGTTTGGCTCCTACTAGAACGTCATTGGAGGCCCTATTCAGTAAACCTCTGGAATCGGGTTCGCCCTAGGACAAAGCTCCCCCGATTGGCTTTACAGTCCCTGACGCGTTGCTCGGCACTGAAGGTTGACAGAAATTCAGGGATCTCCCAACGAACCGTGAGGTACACTGGACGCCCGCGCGCCCCGCCGCCTCATTTCACTACAACCTCGCGGCTGTATTGTGTCTACCAGTACCCCAAAAGGTGCACAGACAACACCGGCAGGGCCACCCAACTCAGCTTTGCAGCTGAGAAAGGCGCCAGTACCTGACGTTTTGGGACACTCCAGTTACTGATGCTGTCTTACTGGCGAACAGTAGCACTTCGACGCTAGTACAACAATTGGGGGGTCAGGGAGGGGGAGCCACTTTGCGACGGGACGGACTGCTAATATAGACTACAGGAACTGGAAACAGTGAGAAATTTTATGGTCGCAACCGTGAGCTCGGGCTTGTAGACGTAAAAATAGCGAAATAATAGGTAAAATACGGGCCAGGAGGAAGCTCGGGAGTCTGCGTACAATGCAGTGCAATGGCGGTTTGCATCGGCGAGGTGCAGTAGTAGGTTGCAAAAGTAGAAACTTTAATTGATTTTAATGATAGGGGCACCTCCGCTCGCTGGCCGCCTCTATCATACAAAAATACAGCGCAGCACATCGGCGACTTGGCATAACCGTTAGCATGCTTCACTGCATACAGTACACTACAAAATACGTATTATTATAAGTATTGTTATTTTATTGTTATTACCTCGGTTTAAATACAGTACCGCATACAGTGCACTACGTAATATATATTATTATTAGTGTTACGTTATTGCCTCCCCCTGTCATTGCGTTTCCGTCCCCCCCCCCAATCCTTCGAACCTACAGTACGTTTTATTTATGAGAATGTCGCTAAAACGTATTTAATTAACAAAAACTAATTTATGAATGATTCCCGCATGCAGAGCACTACTCCCTGTCGCAGATTCCCGCACACAGTGAATTACGCAGTATCCTTCCCACCTCGCTCTGCCAGACCGCCTCCCGTCCGCCTACCGTCCATTTCCCACTTACCGCCCGGCCGGCCCGCCACGGCCGGCCCGTCACACTTCCTCCCGCCCGACCAGCCCGGCACATGGCCGCCACACCTTCTCCCGCCCGGCGGGCCGGCCACAATTTTCCCGAACAGCCCCAGGATGCCCCCCAGTGTGCCTCCCGCATGTCCCCCCCATCGCTGTCCCCCACCGGGACGGCCGCCCGGTCTGCCGAAGGGAAACGTGGTGGGAGCTGTAGGGGCCCACCCGTGCGCCGTTGTCGCCACTCGTGCCTTGCCCCGTCCTGGTCCCCTCAACGGCACGTGGCCCGGCCGCTGCCCCCTAGTGGGCCTCCCGGACCACTGTCCGCCCCGCCCCGCCCCGCCCCCCGGGCCGACCGAAGCACACATGGCTGCAGGTGGGAGGGGCGGTCGGGCTGCGGTCCGCCTTGCGAGGCCCGCGATTTGTGGATCACACGGACAGACTAACCACTTGTAGTATTTACAGAAAGCGCCTTGGCACCCTTCGGATACTGTGTCCCTAGTATCCGGTAGCGGTGAGGCGGAAAGCGAAGTATTTCCTGTCGATTCCGGGCTGGGAAGTACTGAGGCTGCTTTTCGCCACTCTAGCTCGCCCGCGAGGGTGAGTCAGGGTGTCCGAGGTGGATCCCACTCGACCACGGCCGGCAATGGTCGAGGCGAAGGGGCCCGTGGAGCGCTGCTGTGGATCGCCCACCGGCCTGCCCTTCCCGCTGGAGGAAAGGTAGGTTGGGTTGGGGTTCGGGGGGGACGGCCACGGGTGTAGTCATGCAGGGGAAAAGGGGTGTATAGGACGGATGGAAGCTAACGGCGCACCATGACTGGTGCGTCGCGCAGATGGTAGTTTTGAGGCGGTCATTGGGCAGTGGGGACGACGTTAAACCACGCTAGTGCTAACCGAACCGGCGCCTTCCTACTAGAGGAAGGTAGTCGAGAACGGTGCGAGGCGTGTTGTTCCGCAAGTTGAGTTGTAAGGTCAAAGGGGAGGTCTTCGCTGACTCTTTAGTTGTAGGATAGC
>JAUBNZ010001116.1:0-12659 GCA_032355485.1 Bonnemaisonia californica | reverse complement strand
CGCCGTTAGCTTCTGTCCGTCCTATACCCCCCTTTGTTCCCGGCACGACCACACCCGTGGCCGTGCCTCGTGACCCCGAACCCGACCTACCTTTCCTCCAGAGGGAAAGGCAGGCCGGTGGGCGATGCACTGCAACGCTCCCCGGAACCCTTCGCCACGACCGTTGCCGGCCGTGGTTGAGTGGGATCCACCTCGAGCACCCTGACTCACCCCTCGCGGGCGAGCCAGAGTGATGGGAAGCAGCCTCAGTACTTCCCAGCCCGGAAGCGACAGGAAATACTTGCTCTTCCGCCTCACCGCTACCAGATATTAGGGACACAGTATCCGGAGGGTGCCAAGGCGCTCTCTGTACATACTACACCGCGTATGCGGCGAGGTGGCGCATATGGCCCAATCGGATCGTGAGACCGAAGATGTCTATGCCACCCGTCTTCACCGTACAGCGCTGCGTTGTGGTGACGCGTTCTCTGAGCGAGCACTGAAGGCAGTTTAAATAGACGGCCTAAAGCCATACGCCCGCCACGTGGTACGGGGCGCCCTCTCTCCCAACCCGAAACTATCGTTTCGCGACGTGCGGGCAACCGTTCAAAGCTACGGAGACACCTTACGGGAAATCCATCTCGAGATGCACCGTTCAGCAACTCCCGGTCGCCCAGCTAGTCGAAAGGTGTCGACTATGTCCATTGAGCCGAAGGATCTGAGCAACCTGAAAGTCCTGGCGGTCGTCCAGGAGACGAGGGTTGTATCTTCATCCATGCCCACGATGCTGAAATCCCCGGGTAAGTCCGACGGCCGGACTTCATGGCAGTCCCCTCATTGGACCACCCCTTGGTAAATTGCCCGCTCCTCACGGAGGAACAATGCGTGAAAATACGGGGTTCCCACGATCAACACCGTCTGTCACCAGCGGAATGCACACACCGCTATAAGGTGACGTCGAATATCATCGAAGAGTTAGGCCTACAATCGCTCGATGAAGAAGCTGCTTCTGTGACCTCAAAGGCTTCAGGGTCTTCCGCGACCACCTCTCCCGAAAACTGCCAGGAGGGTGTGTAAGGGGTGATACAACCCCTCCTCAAATGGTCAACTCTGATATGTTGCTGACACAAAGGGGTCAAGTCTCCGGGACTGACCCCCCCCCGCCACTAAGGATCGACCATCTGCTCGGCACGGGTGCATCGAATTATTCTGTCGAAAGACTTATCCGTTTAACCTGTTCGCGGTTCCAGTTGATCGCTTCGGTTCTTGACACTGGATCGGGTCCGAGCAGCATTCGCATGTACTCTCTGCCGCCAAACTAGGAGCATCGCAATCGCGCGCTGATGCCCAACATTAGCATTTCCGATGCGAATGGTAATCGGGTCACCCCGGCAACGGCCATTTACCTGTTCGTCCAGATTGGGACGAAGGTGGCGAGGCAGCGTTTCATCTTGACAAAGAAGTTATCGGTGCGCTGGATTCTTGGGTGTGACTTCATCGACACTCATATTGAATCCATCCATCCGCGTCATCGCGTCATCTCGTTTAGCAACGGCGAAACCGTCCCTATTCTCCGGCGTAAACCGTCCCTGCCTACGCAGCGTACCACAGTCGTCCCGGATAAAAGGTCCACTGCTATTTGCGTCGCGAGAAGTACAGTGCTCCGCCCGGGAGAGCAAACGGCGGTCGAGGTACAGACAGGCGTGATCGGCCTCCGCCTGGTACTACCAAAACCACAGGCGAGTAATCGCTACCATGGTGATGTTATGGCTCATGGCGTCGCCATCGTACGCCGGCACCAACGCTCTCAGGTCTACGTCACAAACTTTGGCTCTCGCCCGTATAACTTGCCGAGGAAAATGATCATTGGATCCGCGGGCAGGCCTCCAGAGTCCACAGTCCTCGAGACCCAAACGGCAGAAGTCGCAGACGCCGAACCCTCTGCCAAGGGGGAAGTCCCACGTGAGGATAAGCGCATGAGCGCTCACAAGGATGCTACTCCGTGGGAGACGCAGATTGAAGAGTCCCTGATCACAGAAGGGATTAACCCGGGACTCCATACCCGTAATAGAGAAATCTTTCCAGAGCATTCAAGCAAGTGGTCGGATAAATTAAGGGAAACTTCCTTGACGGCTCATCGCATTCAACAGAAGGATGGTGCTACACCGATCCGCCAGACCCTATATCTTGCGGGTTACGCCAATCGGGAAGAAATTCGCAAGGAATTCGAGAAGATGTTGAAAGTGGGTGTGATCGCGCCACCTCAATCGGAATGGGTTAGCCCCGTTGTCGTCGTCCCTAAGAAGGATTGAAATTCGCGTTTCTCCGTCGATTAATGGCGACTGAATATCGTGAATATCAAGGATTCCTATCCGATCCCTCGGATGGACGATTGCATTGATTTTCTCGACGAGGCAAACATTTTCACGACCTTGGATTTCAACTCCTGTTACTGGCAGATTCCGATCCATCCGATCCATCGGGCAAAGACGCCATTCAATTCTCACATGAGGGCGTATGAGTTCATTTGCATGCCGTTCGGACTGACGAACGCACCCGCAACCCTCCAACGAGCGATCGACATCATAGTCGCAGGAGTAAAGTGGCATTTTTGCCTTGCTTATCTGGATGATGTAATCATTTTCTCGGATACCGAGGAAAACCAAATTTACGACAACCTGCAAAGGTGCGTGTACTGGACCCAACTCTCGTTTGCGATATATGCCACCGTGCGCTCTTGCGAGTCGTGCGCACAAAACCACATCACGCTGTATAAGCATACCAATGCGTTATTGATATTCCAGGCTAGCGCTCCGTCGGAGTCGTCGCGATTGACCTGTTGGGCCCCGTGGCGAAGACCACTCGCGGGAGTTTATATGTCCTCGTAATTCTTGACCGTCATTCTAAACTCTGCCGGTTGATTCCGCTGACCACATCGAATGCCCTAACTGTCGCTCGCGGGTTTTGCACCTACTGGGTAGTCACTTACGGTGCCCGAAGTCATTGATCTCCGACAATGGCCAGCAGTTCGTGGCTAATTTGTTCCAGTCAACGTGCAGAACGATCGGCATTGAAAACGTTTACACGACGACCTATCATCCGCAGAACATCCGTCAGGTCGAACGGATGAACCGGACGCTCCTCGAGATGTTGCGCCATTATTCTGCTGGTGACCAACGCAATTGGGAAGACTACCTTGGATCACTCGCCTACGCGCACAACAATTCTGTTCACAGACCCACGAACACAGCTCCCTTCGAGCTTACGCTCACGCGTCCACCGGTTATCCTGTCCACAAAGGCGGTCGACCGCGAAGTCTCCTCCACGGGTTGGAATCGTGGGGACTTCCGCGCCCGCCTCGTAGAAGCCTATGCTAAGACCAAGAATTCGCTCACGCGGATGCAGGCCCGATACAAGAAGGACTTCGAAAAGAATGTACGAACGCCCGAGAAGACCTTGCGTACGGGTGAACGTGTTTTTATTGGATATCGTCGATACTCCACTGGAGAAATGCCTCCTTCAACGGCCCACATTAAGCTAGAATTCAAGTCCGCGGGCCTGTTTACGGTCGTTAGAATCCACGGGCACACTTTGGAGCTCGACATTGAAGGCGTACCCGAGTTCGTGTCGTCTGACCTGGTCTGACCAGCTCCCCAGTGAATTTTCATCTCCCAGTCACGGGTGTCACGATGCCGACTATCATCCCTCAAGTGTAAGCATCGGAAACCCAGCTCACGCCGGCCACTTCAGACGTCGCGGACAACGCCCAACGTGGGAAATAAGGGAACCTAATCGAATCGAAACCGTTCCTTCGGATGCTTAAGAAGCCTCCCGCAAAGGATCCAAAATGAGGAAAATTTCATCGACAAACTCCTCCAGGAGAGAAGAGACCTGGAACGTGTTCCGATGTTCCGGGTACGTTGGAATCGGTACGAGCCGGAAGACGACGCCAAGGAAACAGAAGCTAAGCTCCCGAAAGGGCTCGTCGGCCAGGTCCGCAAAAACCCAAGGTAACCCCGAGTAGCGTTTCAGAACGAATAAGAGCTAGACGGTTCTCGCGGGAATGATGATGCGATCGCGCAAGCGGTATGGGAAACAAGTTTCAAGAGCGTGGCAAGACGGAGTTAACTCAAGTTTATTCTGCAAGAATGGAAAAGGGGAGGGAGCGCAACTTAGTATTGTACAAGTTACTCAGGGCCACCGGACCCCTCAAAGTGGCGACAATTCTCTAAAAGGGACGGGATTAACGTCTCAGGCGCGACGAAGGATTCAATCGCCTCGGCAAACGGATCCTGAAAGGGATCTTGCCCATCGTCTTCATGCGCTAACTCCTCACGGATAGATCGTAAACCCTTCTCGAAAGAAGCAGCGGCAGCGTTTGCGGACTCTACGAGGGATTGGAATCCCTCCTTGACCTTGGCATTGCGCTCACGCGCGTAGGCAACCATGCCAAAATACGCACGAGAGCAGTCCAGAGCGATCTCGCGGCCTTCGTGAAGCTTTTTCAGATACAATTTCGCTCGGGCGCTAGCCAGATAGTGACGGCTACGTCACAGGTCAAGCAGGGTATCCTTGAGCATGTCCTCTTCGCTGAGGTTGTCATTCCCATTGCTGAGCTTCTGAAACTTCTTGCGAAGATCCTACTTAGAGTCCCGCAGCTCAACGTTCAAAGTAGCTAACACGTTCGCTTGTTCTTCTGCGGCGCTCGACGAGTTACAAACCGATGCGGGAGTACCTCAGTAGCGCGTACCTCGTCCGCAACGTCGGTCGAAAACGCTTCAACCGTTGATGGTGCTGATGCGGGCAACGTTTCGTCTTCACGGGCTCGAACCTCTTCCAGGTCATTCTAGCAACGGGCAGTCACTTGGAGAAGATTCTCAGCGCAAGCCGCATGCTGGTCAACCACGTCGAGCAATTCGCCCAGAGTCGCATCGCGAGATGGAGTTATCGGCGGCAAGACAAGCGCCGCTGGACCGTCCGTCCACAGGGTAGGAGGAATATGCGTGAAATGCGTTAGGCCTACGAGGGCAACGTTGTACCAATCGACGCGGAAATTCTCCCTATCGTAAGGTCACCAAAACCCGAAGGTATCGCCCTCGACTTGACCCGGGAAACTGATCGCTGGCAAGATAGCCCAATCAACCTCACGGATCTGGTTGATGATCCGCGTGCCTAAGGTCACACTGATAGTGGGCTCGCCCTGACTGGGCTTTGTCTCTAACCCTCGCAGGATTTCTGCTAGTCACAGTCCGAGGATTTCGGTTGAAAAATGTTTAAATGTGGGCGAAATCGAAGGAGACAGGCACAATTCCCTCTCGTAAGCCACCTCGCAGTGTTCGGGGAAATTGCGCCCTGCCGTTGAAGGCTCTGATCGTCGGAACTTGATTCAACCTTAGAAGCCAAGTGTGAGGGACTATTTGTAGCCACTGAGGGAAGAGAGCGGAAAGAGAAGCACGAAAACGTTAGCAACCCAGAAGTGCAACGAGCCCGGTTAAGGATGCGTTAGCCTGCCCAGGGAAGGGCAAGCAGGCGCGCTGTCGTGAGGGATTAATGTTGTACGGGTAAAATCCAGCCTGTACTGGCGGAACTGCGCGAGAGCAGATGGAATTGAACGGCAGTAAGGGTGCATTGCTGGGCTTTAAATGCGTGTACAGTACGAGGGCCGTGTGAACTGTTTCATGTACCATTCAGGCGATCTACGTTTTTTGGGAAGTTTTGTACTTTTTTGGACTACATTTTATGTTAACTAGTAGTTCTTCCTTTTTACGGATCTCCTGTAGAGCTATATAGCCAGCAGTTCGTCTCAACGACGAACAGCCTTCCTAATGGTTAGGATCCTTGGAGTTTACAGTCTTATTTTCCCAGTTTGACCCTTCCCAGGTTAGTTTGCGCGCCACGCGAGTCAATTGCCCCACGGTTACTCGAGTCCCCTCTTGTCGGGGTATTGGTCTTCTCGCGGAGTTTCTCATCTCTACAAACGCCACCGACTCCGCATCGTAACGGATTACACAGTCAAACCGTAGTTTCTAGATCTTTTGGATTGGCTCACGCCTTCTATTCGATCGCAAGATCAAAACCCCTCCAGGTGTTTTTCCTGGTCCTACAGCTACGCCGAAGTTCGACAGTATAATTTCTCAAGCACCGCATGACACAATCCACAAGGCTTGATTACCGAGTAAATGGTGTTCGACAACCGCCGTCGGTTGTATTACAGGAGACAACGTATGGAAATCCGTATATATGTTACGAACAGCTGATTATATTAGTACGTGTATTTTGCCAATATAAAAGCCTTTTAAAAACGTTCCCTGCTTACTCCGATGATTGTTTCGAAGAGACTCAGTCAGATCAAAAGATTCTGTCCGTTCCTCAATGTGCTTCAACATTTCAATAGTCAACTCACGGCCCCTCACTTTCAATCTTTGACATAAGGCTTGTAAATTCGGCTCGAGGAGAAGCTCTTTCCCAAAAAAGCAGCAAGTACCCACTGTCCCGTCAAAAACCCTTCCGCGTTCCTCAAGAACTTCCTACTTGGAAGGGATAGTTCATCAAGGTTACAATTTTCTCCTCCGAGGATAACTGCAAGCAAAACCAGTTGGGAATGAAATGAGAATAGACAACTTGAGTTGAAATAGCTTTTGCAGCATCAACTTCTTGCATCTTTTCAGAACTGTATTAAAAAATCCACTGTAAAACCACTGGAATTCGTTTATGTTAAGCCTTGTAAAGTTCTTTTCAATATCCGGATCAATGACTAGACAATTGTTTCCATCTCGAGTACTGTCAATTTCAGTGCTCGGATACCAGGCCAAAATGGTGTAGTCCCCACTTCCATTCTTGTTCCGTACGCATTCATTCCTTTTCTTTTGAGTTCTGCTTTTGCGATATATTACAGAGAACACTGCTAATCCATTCGCTAAATCACTGGTAGCTTCAACACACTCCTCATCGTGAAAATTAATTGTGGAAGAGTGTAATACCTGCGTTTCCGTCTTCTCGTGGTTCCGGTACAGATAAATCTCATCCTATCCACCGCGCTCCACATTACGCTCCAAAACTACGGATTCGCATATGAAATGCAATCTGATCTCACCATTACTTTCGCTCTCAAGTCGATTGGAAAGGCACAACAGTTCTTCTGAATCTTTCAGAAACGCGAAGTGTGCTTCATGTAAAACTTTTGTGATAAAATTCAACAGTTCGGAAGCCCTCCTAATTTCCTCTTACAGGTCAATAACCACTTCAGTGAATAGTCTCCCAGAAATCTTCTCATGCACATCCCCCTCGGAATTCTGCCGAATGGATTTAGCAAAGGTACATAGGTACCCCTGTCATCCTGATCTAACACCTCCTCTCGCACATCCAAATATCAAAGACTAGAAGATGGCCGTACCTTCTTTACAATGGCTGGAATCATGCATCAGTCCATTATTTCCTCATCATTGGTAGTTTCCGGGTAAGTAAATCTGCAACCCTTGAACAGTATTGATATCTGTCTAGCTAAAATCTCAAATTTACCATTCATTCACTGACCTTACATAAATACCGAAAACACTGTAAACTTCGACGTCAATAGCGCCGTTAAACGCTCTTTTTCAGGTACTTTATCAAGTATTTATAATCATAAATACGTGGTATCGGCACAGTATATCTATTATTTTCTTAAAGACACCTAGCAATCACGGTACACGCCGTTCAATAAAAGCATGCATTATTCTCCTCACGATTCCCTGTACTGCGCTACCAGACAAAGTTCATGCGTTGCTTCTCATGGCAGGTTGGTTCTTCATGCAGCATACATTATATTGTTTACTGTTTAATTCTGCAAATCAAACTTCACTGTAATATCAAACAAAGTTCCTGTATTGCTTTTCAAAGCAGGTTACTCATGACATGATATTTTAGAAGATATATGGTATCCAAGTCATCTCACGCCACCCCATAATGTCTAGCCCCAAAAGTCCGTACAAACGAAATTCATTCGTCAGTTTATTTTCTACTCCGTATATCAGGCTATATGCCAATGGTCTGGCCGATTTCGCATAATACTTCACACCATTCGCCTATTCCGCGAAAAAATCATTTGCGCATAATTTCCAGAGCAATAATAGCACTACAGCTAATTGTTCTACGCCTTTGCATGCTTCAAATTCGTATTTACAAGTCAGTACGAATACACGCGCGGCAGTACTCTTATGGCGACCGTCTACTTCCAATATACCCTACTGCGCATATCATGTTACTTACTCATGTCTTAACGTGGGGTATTGTTCCTGCAAAATTCTACAACCGCAGCATATTGCTCGAAACTGCCAGAATTTCTCCAGAGGCATCGTATGTCTTCACTCCAGCAATATTTTCACTCATCCAAGAAGTGTCTTCAGATTAACTGCTGTGTATATTACCCGTCTAATTCCTCGCTGTATTACATAATATCCGCTCGGACCCCTATTAAAGTCCAGAACCGTATTGTCGGACCCGTATAGCTCTAGATTTACACGAGCCCCATCATAATACGAAAAGAAAATTTCCCTTTCTGCACGATTCGCTATTCGGGCATAACGTTACACTTCTCCAAATTCACGGTTTATCCCTATATCCTAATATGAAATATTTCATAATTCTGCGAGATATCAAAAAACCGAAATGTCCAAATCGTGCTGCCGTATATTTCCGGAAATTTATCCTATTCATAGCTATGAAAAATTTATGCTTCCTGCTCGTAACACCATCCATTAAGGATACCAGAATCCCCTAAGGACAGCTGTCGCTATTCGAGACCAGCGTCCCGGCACCCATTCCGTTATCATATCTGCAAACAGAAGCCTCTGAAATCCAACTGCCGCGTGACCGTGAGTGACATCCAGAACCTGGAAACGACGCTGGATTGCTGGATTCGAAATATGCCCCCTTGAATGGAATCGTCAATTTCAGGCAGCGCATTGGCATTTGGGATTTCCGTTGTTTTAGGCACCCTTTTTACGTTTCGAAAATTTAACGGAAATTCTCATTGCCACCTGACTGCCAATTTCGGAACTTGCCCTTACCCTACCCACAGGGTACGGTTCCAACCCTATCATGAGCGTCCCTCTACCCCCACACGTGTAAGCATGGCCTGCCCCTCCTGGATTGGCTGAGCACACAACAGGCTGCTGCCGGGAGGCTGACAGTAGCTACTCGGCCTAGAAAGTGTAGCTATAAAGTGCTTAGTGCAAGGAACTTTCTTGATAGTTACAATTTAGTAGGCTGAGAAAAGCTACGAATAAGTAAATAGGGCACTCTGACTGGCGGGGGTGATCGAGCCCGCCGCCTCCGAATGAGCTAGCCCCGTTGTGGTGCTGCCCAGAAAGGAAGGGTCCCCCGGTTTTGCTTCGATTACCGGTGCCTAAACGCGGCTTTCATCAAGGATTTGTACCCGATAACTTGGATGGACGACTGCATCGACTCGCTCAGCGATGCCAAGATCTTGTTGACTTTAGACTGCAATTGCGGCTATTGGCAGATTCCCGTCCGGTACAGCAATCGTGACAAGACAAACTTTACGTCTCACTACGGAACCTTCCGGTTTGCCCGGATGCCCTTCGGACTGACGAACGCACCGGACACCTTTCAGCGGGCCTTGGAAATATTGCCCTCGGGAATCAAGTGGCAGTTCTGCCTCGTGTATCTAGGCGATGTCATCATTTTCTCCAAAACGGAAGAGGAGCATCTTACCCACGTGGATCACATCTTGTCGATCCTAGGAAAAGCAGGGATCTCCTTCAAGTTCAAGAAGAAGGAGTTCTTTCGCGCTCGGTAAACTACCTGGTTCACGTCATCCGCCCCGGAAAGGTCGCCGTAGCCGCATCCAACGCGGAAGCCGAGCAAAAGGCGATCTTCCTGACGAACAAGACGCAGTTCCGCAGCTTCCTTGGGACTTGCAACGCTTACCGGAGATTTTTGAAGAGATTTGCTTTCGTGGCAGCACCCTTGACTGAGCTGTAGAAGAAAGATCAAGAAGAACCCCTACCTTCACCGACGTCCGAGCAGAACCACGCATTCGTGTCGTTGAAGAAGATCCTAACAAGCCCTCCCGTCTTGGCACTCCCTCGCGAAGGCTTCCAGCATGTCCTAGACAAGGGAGCTTCTTTTGGTCAAATTGGTTATGTCCTCTTTCAGGAGCAAGATGAGGATGGTAGTTTAAAGCCAATCGGATATTGGAGCCGGACCCTCCATACGGCTGATCGCAACTACTCAACGACAGAGAAGGAATGCCTCGCCGTCGTCTGGGTTGTCCTACTTCTTCGCCCCTACTTTGAGCGGAAACACTTCACTGTCCGTTCGGATCTTGATTCCGTACAGTGGTTGTTGTCCTTGGACACCGTAGAAGGACGATTAACTCGCTGGATATTGAGGTTGGCCGAGTTCGACTTCGAGATACAGTACCGCCCGGGGAACAAACATTACATCACCAACGCGCTGTCCCGGGTGGAAAATACTGGCGAGGACGAACGCGAGATGGACGATGATTTACCGTGCTACGCCATCACTTCTATCTGTACCTACACAGAGGAAACTGTACCTTCCAAAGAATCGGGACGTGTCTACCTAGACCCTGCCCACTATTTGGAGTAACAAACGGAGCCCCTAGCGGCATGGCCGGTATTGGAAGTACAAGCCTAGAGCCAAGATGGCGTAGCCTCGTTCGAGTTTGGACGCGCGGAGGTCGTACTCGGAACCAGCGAGAGGAAGAGCCCCCGTTCGGAGACGGTTTGTGTGGACAAGACACGGGTAAAACTTCCGGGGACTTGTCGTAGTGACAAAGTGCCATGACAAGGCCCGGAAGTGTGCTGTGTTCTCCAAACACTTTCCGGAGCTCCGGAGACCTGTGATAGTCACCAAGTAGCACGGCGAGGCCCAGAGGCCTTTTGTGTTTCCCAAGCCCTTTCGGGAGGTCCGGAGACTTGCGGAGACGAGCCTAATTCAAAGTGCGTCCGCGCTGGAGTCCCTACCCCTACGCACGAGTGTCTCTCTTCACTAGATCTGCCCCCGTGACTCGTCCGTAAAACCGCCATCCGGCGACAAGGCAGACGTCGGGCCTCTTTCGCCTATTAAGTGTGATAGAAGATCGTTGAAACAATGCGGCATCATACGGTAAAATCGGCCAAGGTCAAAGTAGACGCCCAGAACCGACTTAATCGAACGACGGCCTCCGTCAAACCCGCCGTAGGATCTTCGCCACCACGGCTCTCCTCAAGGAATCCGCCTCCTTTCGTCGTCTCGCGCCCACCGACTCGTCATCATCCCCCTTTCGTCGGTCCGCCGTCACACCACGCATCGCTGAGTCCCCAACTGCCCGCGGCTGGTGGATAGCGTGCACGGTAAACACAGAAGGTCCAACCCTCCATGCGGTAGCCCCGGATTCCACTGCGCGACGGTCGGTAACGCTCCCCCGACCCCGTCCTTAACCGTCTGCTTGCTGAAATTTTGGCAGCGTCTAACTAGACATTTGTGAGTGAAAAGGTCTCAAAACTTCCCCATCTACTTCCCGATTGGGTACCTTAAGGGTGCGCAAATCCCAGGCTGCCGCCTTGTCCTAGAAAGGAGGACCTAGGTGACGGGTTGCCTTGTGTCATGTCCTTTCCCCTTAGACCCCCAGTCACCCCGTCCGGGACAGGAAAAGGGGAACGCCAAAAATTCTCCTGAATGTTTTAGTGTGATCGCACGCCGTGTGCACATCCCACAACAAGCATCGTGACGGAAACACGACCGTATCTTTACGCGACGTGGACCACCTACGGCCATGGACGTTTCCCACTCCTTTTGGAAAGCTCCAATACGATCAACCCGGCAACCTGAGGGGTTATCTGGCAGATCTCCCCCAGCTGCACAACCGCCACCCACACGGGCAACACCCTCACATCCTCGAGAACCTGAATGCGACGGCTTCTGCCGAAGAGGACTCCGGTCTTCACGAAAAGGGGGCCCGCCCCATGTCGCTACGGCATAGCGACAACGGGAACCGAGAAGAAGAAGAAACAAATGGACGGTTTTACGTTTTTACTCATGCGCGATGGCGCCCGGTACTACACTACTGGCCTCGACTCCCATCCTGGGGACTTGAAGGGTGCCCGGTCTCGGCGTCCGACTCGCCCGCAGGTTGGCTCGCTGCGCCAGCAACCGCTGTGGTTTCCGCTTCCTCCGGCTCGGCTCGCTTCCGATTTTTGGCGCTGGAGAGTCCCGCGACGCCCGCATCCGGCACGCACGCAGGTTGGCTCAACGCGCCAGCAGCCGCTGTGGTTTTCGCTTTCGCACGCTCGGCTCGTTTCTTTTTTTGCCCTGCGGCAAGGTGCGCCTGGTCATGGATCTTTTGCTCCTTGGCATCAAACGCCCAATCAACGACCGTCTGGTCAAACATGACAGCACATTCGTCGGTTCGCTCCTTTGCCTCAGCGAAATCCCCTTGGGCGCCCCGTTTGAGGTTGACATACCGACGCTGATAAGCAACTTGCGAGACCGCCTGTTGGCGCCAACGGCAGTCGTTGAGCTTCGCCAGTTTGGCGTTTTCCTCTTCCCAAGTTTTCAGATCTTGTTCGAGAACCGAAAGACGCCCAGTAAGTGACACGACTTCATCTTCCGCCTTTCGCAACGCCGCCGCTGCCGCCCGGCATTCACCAAGAGTATTCTGCAATTCATCCTTT
>JAUBNZ010001115.1:0-12659 GCA_032355485.1 Bonnemaisonia californica | reverse complement strand
GCGGTGAAATTCCACCGTCCAATGAAGGGACGTAACTTCGTTACTGACCAAACCATGACCAATTATTCCCTCTATGTGGGAGTGCATCCGTTTTACGCTGAATGAAGCGTTCGCGACCAGCAACCTATCGGTTTCCATTCATCTTTCTCATGGTCCTGAAGGAGTATGCAGCATATTTGGTAAGCTGACAATTCCGAGCCCAATGTGAAGAACTTCCCCACCTTAGGCAGAGCTAACAACTGCGGTTCTACAAAGAGGTTCTAAAGAATTTCAAACAATTCCAACTGCACTTCGTTAGGGTCCAATTTCCCAAATAGTGGGAGGCGTTCGTTTTGAGTAATCTCGTTGAGAGGCCTTGCCCTATTGGCATATTTCTTTACAAACACGTGTGAAGACGTTACAATTTCCCAAGATAGAACGTAGTTGCGTCGGGGTCTGTAGGAACGTGGCTTGCCTGATGGCTTCCGTACTTTCCTGCGCGGTGGCGAGCTTCGCAGGTCGTAACATGTTCCCAAGGTAATTAACACCATACTGCCGGAACTTGCTCTTTGCTATTTTTAGCGGCACTTCAGCATTTCCATTTAAGGTTAATACCTTATCCCGCTGTTCAAAGTTTTCTTCCTCCGTTGAGGAGAAAAAGATTAAATCACCGAGATAGATGAGGCTGGTTTGTCACCAGATTCCTGACAGGATCAAATCTTAAGCCCTTCGAAATTCTGCTGGGGCATTCCTTAACCCGAAAGGAAGACTCATAAAACGACAATTTCCCATATGGGATGTGAATGTCGTCTTATCCTTTTCCCATTCTGCAACCGGAATCTGCCAGTAACCTGAATTTCAATCGAAGTTTGTAAAGATCTGGGATACACCCAATCCATCTAGGCAATCATCCATCCTCGGTACAGGGTAAGCGTCAGCGATCTTCGGCTCATTGAGCTTGCGGTAATCGACAAAAAACCGCAGTTTTCTATCCTTCTTTGGGACGAGGACTATTGGACTGGTCCACTCACTCTTGGCGGCTTCGATCATTCCTTCATAGAGCGTCGAATTGATCTTTTTGTGGGTTCCTTACGGCGAATGGGTCCAATCCTATAGGGATGTTGTCGTGACGGGCCTCGCAAGGGTTCTGCATGGATACTACGTGCCGTCAATTTTATGTCCCATAGTGATCCGTCCCACATTTCGGCGTGCTTAGCAATAACTTCGGACCTCACCCCTAAATCGAGATGTCTTACTTCTAGGATTTGTATCCAATCCTCATCAGAATGTTCCTTGACCAGGTTTATGGGTTCGCCCCTCTTCAAGACCGGGTGTCTGGGCTGTTCCTGACGTGTTAAGGTCGTGTTCCTTCGTACCTTTACCAGGGTTACGTAATGTTTTGAACTTCGGTTCCGTCGATTCCTGAACATTGTCTTGAAATTCACTTGGGTTAATGGAAGTTCCTCTGGAACAAAAACCACTCTCAAAAGCAAGGGAGTCGAACACGTGTCCACGAAGACAACCTAAAGCGGGAGCGAAGGCTGCCTGACATCACAGGTGGCACAGCTCAGTCGCGTGGCAGACGTGGGCCACCTGCGGGTGCGTATGTAGGTTAGCTTTCAGTAGCCACTTGTCACCCTTCGGTGTTGCATCAGTGCCCCTGTAATCGCAACGATGCCTAGACCGGCTCTCGACAGAAATGGCATGCACTAGGCAGCATTTCAGTCAGGGCCTCTCCCTACTTAAAATCCGGCGGGCCTCACCTGCTGGCTGATCACTACTGGCACCAAGGAACCAGCCTTCAAGCTTAGTCTCTGCTCCACGCGCCTAGCTTGCCTCCGCGGTCACCTCGAGGATTCGACTATAGGCTTTGTACCCCCATTTGCGTTCCCACGCCCGTCTCCGTGACAACCCAGCTAACCCCGCCCGGCGCTGTTTTCTCGCGTCGCATTCCGCCTGATGGTCGCCGATTGTGCCGGGAACACCCATCCTTCGCCTGGATCGGTGAACCCGCGGCTCGTGGACCTTAATCCCCACTTCCGCGCGTGGGAGTCTCTTAATTGAGCCTCCCCAATCACTCTCGTGAACATCCCTCGCTCCTTGTTCCTCTCTGTCGCTGTACGCTCTACCACGCTACTGGCCCCAGCACAGTACAGTTCAATAGCGACGTCTTGCGGCAGTTCTTGCTTGGTGTAGGACAGAAACTTTGATCCTACAGGTCCGTTCAGGGTTACGCATTCCGTTCTCCCCTGGCGGGGTAAGTAGGTCCAGAGGAATCCTTTGCGTGTAAGCGACTACAGTCCCTTTCGGGATTTGTCTGCCTTTTCATCCAAAACTGTCGAGCATGATAGAGAAAGACCTTTCAGACATAATCTCGCATAATCCATTCGCCACCTTCAACTGGTGACGGTCGTAAAGGGAAACCTTCGGTTCCAGGTATCATAATCCGCCCCCGCTACTACGGGTTTTGACCTCTATCTGGTACATCGATGAAACTGTAATCCAAGAGGTTAACCTAACTGTATGGGTTGTAGTTTCGACCTCTAATCAAGGTGGTATGTTTGTGTTAGATTATTTCATTATCGACGTCGGCTTCTCCCTTGCGGGTCTGAGTTGATTTGGAGGAAAGACGATCCACTTGGTTGCCGTCCTTCATCATGATACAGCGTACAAACCTGTTAAGGTACACCGTTCCTAAGATGGCCGGCATCGCTAAGATGGGTGCAACAGAGAAATAAGCGTTCGTCGTATTATTACCCAACCTAGCTTTAAGCCTGACCATCTTGGTAATTTAGAGCCGGTGTTTATTGGCGTCAGCAAATCCTGGATCTTCCGTTAGAGGAACTTGATGTATCCGCCATTCAGGCAGAAGCTCTTGAGAGCATACGATGGCAGGACCGCAGCCGGTTTCTATTAATATCCTTTTCCGCTTGATCATTTCGGACGAAAATCACACAGAACATAGGACGGTATAGTGTGTGGTTTTCAGGATGCACACCATCTGCCTCTCCCTGTTGCTCCCTTTTCAAAGAGGCGTTTTCTCGCGCTTGAGGAAGAGTTCCGTCCGTGGCAGCCAGCTTGGATAGTGCCCTCCAATCCGGTACGGGGAAATTCTTAATGCTCTCCATGACAGGAGTTACGATTTTTGCCACTTTTACGGGGGAGCTCGGCGCCGGTTGCCTCCCCGTCCTATTCTTCCGACGAGGAAGATGAGGAGGAAGTGTCACTTCTTTCAATAATTAAGGGGTGTACTACCTATGCGGTAGAGTAATGCGGATCTTGTTCCAATCCTTCAGCAACTGCGCCTCCAACTCTACGAACCCAACGGTCCTTCTATGTGAGCTTATCGACGTGGACCTCCAAAGGATGGTGGAGGCCGCCTCTGTTCGATGATGGGCTTCTAAGTCCTGTTTTGGGATCCTGTCTGCGTCTTCATTGTCGTAGTGGCATCTGTTCAGGTTTCTTTTGGTATAAAACATTCACGTATGCAAAGCACGCAATCAACTTTGATGAAGGGTACGGGCAGCTGTACCGCAGACTCCCAGCCTTGCGGCAACCTGAACAGGTCCATTGGACGGGAAACATTTGAAACAAAGTCTTGGACAACTCCTCCTGTTGAGGAGATAACGCAGGAACCGGTGTTACCGAGGAAATGTCGATCGTATCTGGCACTGGTGAAGGTGCACTTGGCAGCTTAGGTACCGGGCATAGTAAAGTCTCGAGGCATGCTCTATGAATAGCATCTGGTTGGTCGGCTCGTAATGAGGGCCACTCAGCATTACCTTGGAAAAGGTTTCCGACCAACTTCCTTGTTCTCTCCCTGTTTGGGGGAGCAGTAACGCCTTCCGATCCCTCACGCTTTCTCTCGTTAGAGAGAGCTTAGGATTCACCTCATTCGTAGTGGCTCGGAATGTTTTGCCGTGGGCCTGTGTGATACGCATAAAAACTAGAATGTCCTGCTCTTAAGAGCGCGTCAGGTTAACACTAACTATCGACCTGATTCCTGGTTGCAGTCCTTTGAGGAAAGAGTTAACCAAATCTCTTTCCGAGAATACATTCGCGCACCGAAGACTAGACGCTTGTAACCGGTCTGGGTACCCCGACTCTTCCTCACCCTTATGTTGGATGATACGAAATACCTCATCATAAGCATTTCACAACGCATCGTCCATAGCGTACCTGCTAAGGAGTGCATGAACAGCGTGTGGCCAATCAAGATCCCAGCTTAGTCCACCTAGTAACATACCCTTTTTTGGGTTGCTCCATTGCAGGCCTTCGCGTCAGCCCTTAGGAAATAGAGCAGGAGCCGAACATCTGCGGCTTCGATTACTCCCATGGAATCGCATGCATCATTGAATTCATGTAGGAAAGGGATTACTTTTATTGTTCCCCTTTCCTCAAAGTCCTCGAAAGAGGGATTATAGGCACGGATCTTTTCAGATATCTTCCCTATCCCCATTAACGCCCCGAACATAAGGGAGGTCCATCCATCCTGGAGCCCGTAAGCCCGGTACAACATTATCTTGCCGAAGGCTGGTTCCCTCGTGTTACGAGGAAGCAACTCTGGTACGTTTGAACTCAATGTTTCGCCCTTTAAAGGGGAACGGCTCTGGTCAGGGACTTGCTTCGCGGTTCTTCCCGTTAGGGAAGGGTTTCTCTCCCCTTTTGGGGACTCTTATGAAGGCCAGTAATGGTCGCAGCTAAGGCTGTTAATTTCCGGGATAGTTTCCGTACGGACGTTTCAGTCTGCACCACATCTGATGCGACTAGTTCGGACTGCTTTCTATCAGCTGGCGTACCTCCACGTTGTGTTAAAGCGGAGAATTCAGTGTGTACATCGTCTACCGATGTGGCCAGGTCCGAAAGATACGTCTGCATTCCACTGCTAAGCTCATCCCAAGTCTCCTGTTGGAAGACTTCCTGGGAGTCGTTCATTAGATCCTCACAGATTGTTGCGAGCTCTGCTGTCAGAGAGTCTTCAGGTTCCTTACGGAATTAAAGGAGATTATCCTTAACATCCACTAACGCGGTGAGCTCGTTCCCGATGGCGAATGAATTCATGCTTTCATCAATCTCTGGAGAGAGAGTTGCGAGAGTTTATCAATTGGAGCATCAAGAAAGCCCTCAAATTCCGGGCGCACCTTCCTATGCTTTGAATCCTCTTTAAAGGAATCTGCTACCTTTTTCTTGGTCTGCATCTTGTTATAGATGAATGTTGGCAAGTAAACTTCTATTTCGGGAGTTTAATGCAGTATTGGTTTCTCTTCGGAGGACTGAGGGGACGTCCCCAGGTCCTAGTTACCTCTCGGTAGCACCACTGTTAAGGGTTGGTAGAGCTGTAGTACTACAAAACCTCCGTAGAACTGAGGTTACGTCTACTGGTCCTAGTTCCCTCTCGGTAGGAGCCAGGCAAGAGGGTGGTAAGGCGACTTCTTCGTATAGATGAGGACTCGCGACACCCAAGGGTGTGTACAAGACCAGAGTATCCTTTCCTTTTGAGGAGGGAATACATGTGACTTTGCGGGTAATGGGTCACACCAGTAAAACGTATGTTCACCTGTTGGCCATACAGGTGTAGGTTTGATAGGTTGGGCTTTCCGCGCCCTCCTAACCAACTGGGAGTGGTGACCAATACTATGAGGGACATCCAAGGAATGGGCCTGAGGGAGAGAAATGGGAACCACTCGGACTATCGAGATGTGTTTGGCTAACCAATACCGTTTCTTCCCTTAACTACGATTGAGAGCGAGTATAGGCACAACGGCCACTGGGAAGTGATTTCGTGAAATCCGCATTAAAATCAATGCCATATGGCACTGAAAACATTACTTTTCCAATATTTATTAAATAAGGTCGGGTGACATTGACATTGTACGTGTTCTTTAATACATTTAGTACCTCTGGGCAATGATGCAATAGTCTATTGCAGCGCTCCTTCAGTGTCATCCGGCACTATATGTGGTTTCCTGGAGGCGATTATATCATTGTTTGGGGACACTGCATAGGAATCTTCGAATGAAGGCAGTTGTTAAGTGCCCGGAAGAAAATTGGGTAGTGCCTTGGTGACATTACCTCCAATAACCACTTATAATCGTTCACTGTCACCAAAATTCTTCAATGTATTACTGGACATGAACGAATACAGTGCCGTTGGGACACTACTTGCAACGCCCACAGATACTGCTACTAAAATATACATCTGCAGAACCAATTCAGTATCAGAGTGGGCATCCTTGTGGAGATTCCCACACAATTGTTCAACGTGTACAACACAACAAGTACTTGTAAGCACATTTCTAACTAGCTTTCTTTCGCCCATCTATAATGGTGCATCACATAATCTCAAACTTCTCGATTCTTGAAATCTGTTCACGAGATCTTCCATATCTTTCTCACATGTGTGGTGCAAAATGCACCAGCGGTGTATCTCCACCGCGGAGAAAATAGCATTTTTATATACACGAGTGTTTTTACAGAAAACAACGATTAATGCTCTACTATCGAGAGTACAGTATATCAGCATGCGTGCCTATTTTGAGTATTTCTGTCTGCAGTAGGGTCGTACAGAACTGGCACCTCCGCTTCCAGCATCATCAAAGTAGAGCTGATTGTTTATATATATCGCAAACATACTGAAATCGATGGAGCCATAGCCTCAGGGCCCATTTTCTATTGTCAAACTGATTTCATCTCACCGATCGGTCGAGCATCACATCGATCGTTCGGCATTACCCGGAAGGAGGCATTCGAAGGTCTCCTTCCGAAAAATAAGTATTAATGACGACGATATAACGTTGATGCATCGTAAAGTCGGCAACAATGCACACCGGCTTTCACAGCTCCCCACAGTATATATGCTCAAAAATAATTCAAAATTCTGGCCGGATTGGAATACTTCCCATACGGTCCTACCCCTGCTTTTTCATGTATTCTGCACCGCTACACACTGTGCACCTGTACTGAATGAAGACATGGAAAATTTCCATATTGCCATTGGAACTGCACATGTACACAGTCACTGTGAAGCGTACCGTACACTTGTGGAGTGACGAATGAAATGACCTGTACCCGCAACTGCATTCATACAAATCATATCATGTGAATGTAATGTAATTCATAAAATATACTTTGGTTCTAAAATATTCCCAAAGCTCGGTCTCATCGCTCTATGAATACAAAGCTCATCTTTTGTGCCGGAGCTATCGTTCAAAATAAATTCAAAGGGCGGGAAAGAATTAAACTTCGAAGGATGCCACTGAAATCAATTGCGCAGCGCAACTTTCTCGCATCGCCTGTTTGAATATGGACATGGTCCCCTGGAAACCCACCACCGCAGCGGCCTCCGCCTTCTTCTCTGACTCCCACCCAGCGCCCCGACATCTGGCAGTTGCCTGCAGTCGCCTTCTTCACAAAAACCAACTCCCGAATCCCGCCCACACCCCGCCACAAATTCCATGCCCAGTACCGGTCTGCCATTTCCCCATCGGCTTTCCGTCTTCATCAGCGCCACTGAGATCGGTCTTACATATTCCGTCTACTTCTCATTCCTCTTTGAAGCCCTCTCCTTCCAAGAAGCATCGCGAAGCATCGACCTGTCCTCTCTGGCCTTAGGTACAGCCATCAAAATCTGGTTCGTCACGTTCACCACCTCCGCAAGCCCCTACTCCCGTAAGACGTTATCGAAACACTGTACTATCTAACAGTTATACGTTTTATTATGCATTGACGTTTTTTAAAGTTCATGATCACTGTGCGGCGTCACACCCATACATAACTTCGAAAAACCACAGACATATGCGAACTAATGACAGGTTCGTTTCTTTCTTTCTTTCTATATTTCAATAACTACACTTTACAAGTTTTACACTAACCATCCAAAATAATCCTTCAATGAACACCTGAACCTATATTCACGAACATTAGATGTACCTCATGAGTATTTTGCATACTCAAGTGCTGCGTCGTGAAGGATACAGCATGGAACTGGGCCCCTTCGGTATGTGTAAGCGAACCAATCGTCCACTTTGTTTGGCCTCGTAATATTCTTTCGCAGGTACTATCTAATAGTTACATACCAGTACTATGCCTATCCTATTGATTTCCCGGAATGGTCTTACAGGTCCACTGCGCACGCACATCTTTATGAACTGCATACAGTACGAGTTAAGCACTTCATTTTATTCCAGGTATCTCACGGGCGGCAGGCAACGGTATATCACTTCGTTGATCAAGATTGAGAACTTTATGTTGGCTATCATAGCCACAAAAACCGTCTTTCTGTAGGAAACTGTATCTACAACCACTTGTACTCTCATTTCAAGGGCTCCAACTCATGATGTATCGTGTGGAAGTGTATCTTACCCTGGTCAATGGAAAAATCTGTACCCATGGATACACTAGTTATTAGTATATTAGTACAGAAGTAGTTTAAATTTGTCTGGCGCCGTACTCATAGACGCTCTCCATCGTTCCGATGCCACACGGTACTAATGTACGGCAGAACCAATGCAACGTAAAATGCAATTTTCGCATTACATTATATCCGCAGAGTAGTACCCTGCGGATATGGTATAATACTGGAACTCACACTAAGGCAGCATCATACCATAATTTTATATTACAAATCCTGGGTACTGAAGCAACACATTACGAGTATAATACAGCACTTCAATCAGTAATATTTTATCGTCTACGGGGAACTATTATTTTGCCTGAATAACACACCATTGTAATAACACGTCGCAATGATTAGCTTCTCTGTCTCGGTATTGTGACATTGCTACGCGGCACTAAATCGTTCGTGTCTACAGTATTCATCTAATACTATATTGCTTTTCACTACTATCTGGGGTGTTATTGTGCTAATACCATGTGATACTATTTTAATATCGCTGATGAAATTCATTCACTATCACATTGTATTGCACCAGTGTCCTGGAGAAGTGTGGTGCCAGTACCATCTGGTACTATATTATTGGTACTGACGGAAAAGATACAGTCCCCACGGACCACCCAGTACTGGCCGTAGAGGTATTGTGCCACTATCATGTGGAAATGTTTTAGTAACGCTGGCTGTATTCATGCATTACCTCGTGGCATAAACTTAATATGCGGAGAGGTACTCAACCATTTCCGAATGACACTATACTAGTTTAGTTGTCAGTAAGCATGTAGTGCCACAGTCCATTACATAAGTGTCTCACCCCGGTATTAAAGTAATTCCGCCATGCATTAAATGTATAACCAAAATTTGGTAATACATGTAGTGCCTGGCGACATTGCTTTATTACTTGGCTGAAACATTGTTTCAATAGCGATACTAAAGTAATGCAGTCAGCTTACGGAAATCAGTACTGGGGTGTGTTATACCATTACCCCAGAGGTATTAAAGGTTATTCTCGGTGATACTAGATTTATGAAGCGCGGAGTGAGATGCCTTCCTAGTGGCAGTTCCTCCACGGGTCGTAAGACCCTGGAAAACCCGGGAGGATGAAGGTTCTAGAGGCGGGCTGTCGCGTGGTCCGAACGACTGAAGGTCCAAGAGATGGGTTAGGGAACTCGTTTGTCGAGCTCACGTGGCTAACATAGCCTGTTTGTCCCTCCCGGAAGGGACAACGCAGAGCTGAGACGCAGAAACAGTTATTTACTGGGTCCTTAGAGCAGCAAAGAGCCGGGCAGTTGGGACCTTCCAAGGACAGGCTGTTTTGGAAACCGGTTGACCTTTAGGTTGAGTTGTCCGGTTTACGGGGAAGACGAAGGAATGGGTCGAAGGGAGAGGGAACGCGAAGAATGAGAGACAAAAGAAGGGCTAACCTTGTCCGTTTCTACCCATTCGTGGGGTAGAGCGCGAAGGTAGGTGTAGTTGCTTTTCGCTCCAAGACGGAAAAACAAGGGGGGGAGTCTCACTTACCCGTCTATTCTCTGGCCCGCTCCGATAAGCGGAGTGGTATTTATTTGCGGCCATAGATAATTAAACCCCTTATAATAATTATCATAATAAAAAGCCATAAATAGGCCTCATTAGCCAATCAGCGTTCTTCCGGGAAGTCCGCTAACCAGTAATGGCCACATCGGGATTTTTAGGTATAATTCTCTCGGACTGCCGAGGAATCCGTTAGTTACAAGGAAAAATGTTTAGGACACTCTTGAGGGTGACAGTTGTGTTAGTTGATTATGTGCAAAAAGTTAGTAATTTTGCCCTACCTGAATATCGAGTAGGTAAAAAGGCGGAAAACACCATCCCAGAAAATGGTAGTGTACAGTAGCCCCGGCACTTATAGGTCAATTAGACTATTCCGTCCAGGAACCACCCGTTGTGGGGCGGTGATATCTCAGCAATAACGCACAGGGTTACCGTCAGTATTGACAGTGCACCCCTCCTTATAAAAGGAGGGAAGCGTTATTACAGTACGGTCTCAAGACTGCAGCCTGCTGTGGAGTTTACATATATCTTCGGTATCAGTAAGCCCTGGAGTAGCTGACAAGGCTTATACTGGTAGTTCACCGAGTACACCCCTCCCTATTACAGGGAGGGGTGCTTTCTTGCAGTAGTCTCGTCCTGTGGGTTACCAGGTTAGTGTCTTGTTAAAATTCTATCCCTCATACTCGGGGATAGTTCCAATTGGCACGACACCCCCGACAGTGGAGTATCATAAGATATTCAGTAATGACCATGAATTAATCCCTTATTTCGGGCCACGTCCCTCAATTCCTCACCCCAATTTTGGGGTGGATACCGTGTCGAATGGTGGTGATTTGGCACCGTTGGACAAATATCCTTCCCTGGCTCCAGTGGCGAGGGAACCTTGTCGGGCCATGGATGACTTCGTCTCTTCCAACAACCAACTCGTCATCTAATTGGGTTGGGGAAAGAGACTTAAAACCCTTCCTGAGGGAGGGTTGCCTCGGTCTAATTAGTACCCCCTGGTAATTCAAGAACGACTCCTCCGTGGAGTAACAAGGAACAAACCCGGAAGGGTTGGGGTTCCAGATAACACGCTGTGATGAGGGATTCTCGTTACCTATGCGGTTTACTTCTTCACGTCAGTGGATGCTATCTCCACCTATCATGTAGCCCAGGTGGAGAGTTCGTCGTAAGGTGTTCCACAACCTCCTTAACGGGAGTAGGAAAGGGTGAATGGGGGATTATGGACTCTTCGCACAGAGGAGTGTCCTAGAAAACAGTGAAAAGGGGATTCGGCCAGTATCCCCTCATAGTTAAAACTATTTTTAGCTAACCTGGCCTGTTTCTACCAAGCCGGGTAGATGGCAATGTGCAGGTGCGGCTAATGTTCCCTCACGGGTTGTCGATCCGTAAGGAAGCCAGGCGAAATCGGGATCGTTAAATAAAACCCCTTTTACTACCGACCTTCCCCGTCCCTGCTGCGCCTTGTAGTCCATGGACTTGTAGGTCCTCAGTGGGATAAACTTAACGTGTCTACGATAACCTCCCGTGCGGAGCTTCGCCGTGTCTTGGGCTATCCCGGTACCGGTGCCGCGTACCGTACGGACAGTACGTACGCCGGGTGCCGTGTGGTGCACAGTGAGCCTTCGGGCCCTGTGTCAGCCCCTCTGAGTGTTGTGGATACTGCGTCGTTTGCACGGATAGGAATTGCAAAATATTATCTAATTGCAAAATATTATATAATGTCTGAATTTACCCATTCAGGCGCGTGGCTCCGTGGTTTATTTTCTGGGTTCTTTAGGCGCATTTCAGGGCACCCCTCCCTCGTTCGATATAGGGAGGGGTTCCTATGCCACCATTCGGTCCCTCTGGAGAGTTTGCCGTGCGTGGGGGGATGGTACAGAGCAGGTACCCTGAGGGTACCAGTCTTGGCATCCCCTTCCTCCCCGTTTTGTTCCTTGGGTGGGATTCTTTACAAGGGTATCCCACCTTAGGGGGCTTTTGGTTCCGTCTTCCTAACGAGTGGCAGGTATCCCCTTCTGGGGTACCTGTCACTGGTCTTGGGATCTAATCTGGGGGCGCCCAGTCGTTCACCGGCCACCCTCAAACCCGCTCCAGGCTTTCCAGTTATTGGAAGGTCTGGATCATGGCCGATTTTGTTTTTCCGGAGAGATCTCCGGCGGGGCCCCCTCCTCAAGAGCGGACGTCCCGGCAGCCACTTGGGTCGGGACTTCTGCATGAGGAGGTGGGTCTCGCTCTGTGGTAATCCCCGTAGGTTCCTCTTGTGAGGAATCCACGGGGTCCGCACCGCCCCGAGAAGGGTCACCGATCCGCACGGCGTCTTGCTTCCGGACCCCCTGGGAGTTGGCGCCTCTCTCCATCCTGCGGAGAGACGCGTCAACCCTCCCTATTCGATGGGGACAAGCCGTTTTGGGCCTTCCGTGTACGGGAAGGTCCACGGTGTTCCTTCTTTCGCCTGGCGTATCTTTTCGTGGAGCTCACGTTTCTCCGGGAGCTCGCGTCTTTGCGTGCGTCCGGGGGGTCGTTGACCATGACCCTGCTTCTACTGGGAGCGGGGCGTCTTCTTCCTCTTCAGGAAGAAGCGCGACAGGAGCTCCTCCGGGATGTTACCTCGCAGCGTCCAGGTGGGCTCCTCGTATCCAGCCGACTTAACCTTGAACCATTCCAATCCCTATTTCGTATCATCCTTATCGTAGGCAAGCCGCTCCTCGACCACATCTTCCTCTTCATCGGGGGGCTGGCGCTCAGCGGTTGC
>JAUBNZ010001114.1:0-12686 GCA_032355485.1 Bonnemaisonia californica | reverse complement strand
TCCAGGCCATAATTAGCCATTAAAATGTAACCTATGTGCTCGGTCAATCTGTTACCTATGTGCTCGGTTCATACCGGGTAGACAACTCTGGCATCGCTGGTGCAGGGGTACCCTACACTACTGGAACCACCGAAACCTTCGAAGTTAGGAGGCCTACTCCTGCCAATCATATTACAACGGAGTTCAGCGCAAACATTAACGGCACCGTAAGCACGGATTTGGTTCCCGTTGACCCAACTGCTACTCCTCATAAGAAAATCTGGTTTAAGACTGGTGAAGTTATCGCAGCAGGAACTCCTCTGAGGCTTTGCTTTGATTTTTCCCACGTGATTCAAAGCGATGGTGATGGAACTCTTGGAAATACTACAGCCGCAATTGAACTTCGATGGTTTGAGAATACTCCTGGAGTGTCTATCGATGCAACTCTCACTGGAGGTCTTGACACCTTTCAGAATACCCTTAATGACGAAGCTGGTCCTCAAACTCCAAACGCAGGTGGTACTATTTTTAACATTGCCAATGTAGTAAGATCCAAAGGTATAAACACCACATATAATGGATTTTCAGATGCTGATACCGCAAACTATAGTTCGTCTGCAATTCCAGTAGGTGAGCAAGGAATGTTTAATCTTGTTGATACCGACCAGGCCAGCTCAGATTTGTCCTTTCAGCAAGCTTGCTTCACCATTACTCCTGATGCAGATATGGCGGCTGGGACCGTATTCCAGTTTACCTTCGGAGGAGCAGATGTTGTTCCAGTACCTGAGCCTTCTTCTACTGCTTTACTCGGTTTAGGTGGCTTAGCCTTGATCTTGCGTCGTCGTAAGTAGATTAGAAATCTAGACAGATCATTTTTAAAATCCCCAGTTGGCTGATGAAGTCACTGGGGATTTTTTGTGATCACTACTTGGCATAATGAGTCATTAAAAATCTAACTGGGACTGGGATTGCGGCTCGGGGTCTGCTAGTTTGATCCCTATGCCTAGGAGGCGGACGGATTTCTGACCGCCTCTGCGCCAGCCTTCTAGGAGGAGTTCTTTGGCGAGTTCGATGCTGGGCTGCTCGGCTGCCTTCTCGATGGTGGTCTGGGTGAAGTCTGCGAATTTTAGTTTCACCACGGTAGCCTTGATGATGCGGTCTGCGTAGCGTTTCTGGTGGGACTCTCTGACAGACTCTAACATTTCTGCTAAATCCGGGAACAGGTCTTGCACGCGGTTGACGTCTTCTCCGAAGGTGGTTTCCTTGCTAATGGATTTTCTGATACGGCTGGTCTGGATTTCTCTGGTGTCTATTCCCCGGCAGAGGTCGAAGAGTTCTATTCCCCACTTGCCGTAGCTCTGAGCCATTTGGATTTTGTCTAACTGCTGCATATCACCACAGGTTTCTATCCCCGTAGAGGTAAGTTTTTCCTGCATCTTTTTCCCTACTCCCCAGAGCTTCGCTACAGGTAAGGTTTCCATGAATGCGGGGATCTCGTCTTGTTTGATCTGGTATTGGCCGTTTGGCTTTTGCCAGTCTGAGGCTATCTTTGCGATGAGTTTGTTGGTAGAAATCCCTGCGCTGGCGGTAAGCTGCGTTTCCTCGTAGATCTGGGTTCGTATCTCTCTGGCGATGGCTGCGGGATCACTCTCCCAGTGACTGACATCGAGGTAAGCTTCATCGAGTGAGAGTGGCTCTATGAGCTCGGTGAACCGGCCGAAGATGTTACGAACTTTTACGGAGGCTTCTTTGTAGAGTTCCATCCTAACAGGAACCATGATGAGATGTGGGCAGAGTTCTAGAGCCTTGTATCCCGGCATGGCTGAGCGGCAGCCAAATTCCCGCGCCTCGTAGCTGGCGGTGCAGAGAACTCCGCGTCTCCCGCCTCCGCCTACGGCGATCGGTTTACCCTTGAGCGCAGGGTTTTCTCGCTGCTCGATGGCAGCGTAGAAGCAGTCCATATCAATATGGATGATCTTGCGGTCGGTGCTCATTGATTGGATACTTTGATTTTGAAATAGGTCTTATGTGTCTTATAGGACTTATCTCTGGTTGTGCGGTTGACTAGGTGCACATTGGGTTTGTAGATCTACCTTAACTAAAGTCTAACAGAATTTTTCCGTTGCGTTTATCCGTGGAGGCATGGGTGACTGCTTTGAGGATGTCTTGTGGTTTGTAGATGGTATCTACGGCTTGGGTGAGCTGGCCTTTGGCTACCCATTCTGCAAGGCGAAGGTAGGCGGCTTCTATGGTGGCGTGGTCGTTTGCTTCTAGCCACTTGGTGACCCAGAGGCCTTGGATGTGGATGCGTTTGAAGATGAGGAACTTGTTAGGCACCTTGAGACTACGCATGGACATAGCGCCAAAGGTGACGTGAGTCCCCTGCTCCGCGATGGCATCCATGAGGCGGAGCGCGCTGTCCCCTCCTACGGCATTGCACGCAAGTTTGGGTAAATTTTCACCACAGATTTCTCTGACTTTTTCGGCAACAGAAGTGTCATCTAACAGAACGTGATCTGCACCTAAATCTAACAGTTCTGGAATGAGCTCTTCTCTTCTTACCAGGTTAATGGTTTTGATTCCTAGTTGCTTTGCTATCTGGATAACGCACTGCCCTACTCCGGAGTTCGCTGCATTTTGGATGATGTAGTCGCCAGGTTTTAGATCCACGTAGTTTTCTAACAGACAGAGTGCTGTGAGTGGGTTTACTTTTAGCATGGATGCCTGTTCCGCATCTATAGAAGGGATGACGATGAGGTCATCCGCACAGCAGGTGACCTCGCTCTGCCAGGTGCCTACGCGGCTAATGAAGATAACTTGGGCTCCTACGGAAATTTTCTCTGAGGCTGTCTCAGTAACAATACCTGCCGCCTCGATGCCTGGTGTGGCTGGTAGTTCTGGGCGGATACCATAGTTACCCTGAATGTAGTTCTGGTCCGCTGGGTTAATGGGTGAGAACTGAATCTTCACTCTGACCTCACCAGAATTCAATTCAACAGAGGTAAGTTTTTCTTCGGCCTCGTAGGTGAGGACTTCAGCTGGTGATCCGAATTCTTTGAATCTAACAGATTGGTATTTCATGCCACAGGGAAACATTTTAATACCCTGAGCAAAAGAAAAAGAAAAAGAAAAAGCTAAGCTAAGCTAAAACTAGCTGCTCCATTATTTCTGCTAACTCATCTACGCCTTCGCGCCATTCCTCGTAGTCTTCTTGCTCTTTCCATGTCTCGATGAGTTCTGAGCTGTCTGCGAGGATGACGTTCAATGAAGCTTGGGCTTTTTCTGGAAGATCTGTGATGTCATCACACTCGTTTGCTGCGAGCCAATCCTTGAGCTCTTCTGGCAGACCTTTGCGCGGTTCATCAATGAGGGCTATAATAACTTCACAGGCTGCTAGGCAGATGACTCCAGTATCGTATCCAGGAGCACCATCTTCTGTTAGAGTGATATTAGCTAGGAGGAATTCACGCGCCTCTTCTGCGTCGGTGAGCTCTAGTAGCCAGTCCGTTGCTGCGTCGTCTTCAAATGTTTTTGTTCCCCAGGTAGCCATGTGTAAATGTGATGTGTGTTTGTTTGTAAGTTGCTAAAATCTTGTTAAAGCCATCATGGATAATAAAACACTGGTAGTGCAAGGGCGAATGTTATTTATTTCTAACCTTTTTTTAGGAGGTTGACATTAATGGTGAATCCTAGCAGGAAGTCTTGGCATGAAGCCGATTACTTATTTAAACAGATACACGGGTGAACTGGAGACAGAGCAGGTTTACGGTGAGGGATTTCTGAAGTGGGCGTATGGGAACCCGCTAGGGAAGTTAGCGCTGCATAGTTTTGTTAAACGACCGTTCTTTAGTAAGTGGTATGGTAAGCGGATGAATGATCCTAAAACTAAGGAAAAAGTGGCACCATTTATTTCTGACTATGAAATGAATGTGGAAGACTTCCTGGATGATGCGGATAGCTTCGAGCATTTTAATGCGTTTTTCTATAGAAAGCTGAAGCCTGAGGCTCGGCCTATTGCTGAGGCAGATGTGGTATTTCCTGCTGATGGCAGACATCTGGGATTCGAGAATGCTGAGAATGTGGCTGGGGTGTTTCTGAAGGGGCAGAAGTGGGACCTGCGAAAGCTAATAGGCGATGATGCACTCTATGAGGAGTTCGCTGGTGGCTCGTTGGTTCTGTCTCGGCTCTGTCCTGTGGACTACCACCGGTATCATTTCCCGCTGGCAGGTGTGGCTGGCGAGACGGTGCTGATCAATGGACCGCTTTTTTCTGTGTCCCCTATCGCGCTGAGGAAAAATTTAGACTATATGTGGCAGAATAAACGGACACGTACCGTGCTGGAAACTCTTAATCACGGCAAGGTGCTGATCATGGAAATAGGCGCTACTTGCGTGGGTTCTATCCACCAGACTTATGTGGCTGGTGAGCAGGTGCAAAAGGGAGCGGAAAAGGGGTATTTTGCGTTTGGGGGGTCATCCACGATCACTATTTTCCAGAAAGAACGAGTGACTCTGGATGCAGATTTGCTAGAAAATTCTGCAAATCAACAGGAGCTTTATGCTAAAATGGGTGATTCTATGGGAAAATAGAATATTTAATAAACTAATCAACAGCAAGTTATGACTTATATGTGTTTTTATTGCACTTTTCTTTGAACAAATTGTGACCACCGCTGTCTATTATTTATGAAGATCATCGTATTTTCATACTTTTATTGGGGGAACAACAACTTAAACCCGTAGGCTGCTACAACAGTCTGCGGGTTTGCTGTTTTTAGGCTACTCGTTTTATCTGCTGATTACCAAGGGATCGGTTCTCTATTCCGCAGAAATTGGCCATTCAGGTCTGATGGGGCTTCGGTAGCCAGCCAGACTACGGTGTCTGCGCCTTCCTCTAGGGAGCTGGTGGCGTCTTGACCGCCCATATCGGTTCTTACCCAGCCTGGGGACACGGAGTTTACTACGATGTTTTTGTCCTTTAGCGCTGCTGAGAGCTGGCGCGTTACTGCGTTAAGTGCGGTTTTCGATAGGCCATAGGCTGGGGCGATGTCTTGCATTTCGCTGAGCTGGCCGAGTTTTGATGAGAGATTGATGATGCGCCCTGTTCCTGAATCAGCTCTCTCAAGAAATGGCTGGAACGCTCGCGCTATGAGGACTGGCCCCCAGGTATTTGTGAGCAGGGTTTGAAACATTTTTTCCTGATCTACTTCGAGGATGGTGAGGTCTCTGTCGATATAGATCCCAGCGTTGTTAATTAAGACATCAAGTTGATCATGGTGTTCTCGGTAGATCATCGCCGCTGTGGCGACGCTTCCTTCATCAGACACGTCCATAGGAATGAACTCGGCACCAATTTGCTCTGCTGCCGCTCGTCCGCTTTTTTCATTCCGGGCTGTTAGAATAACATCGCATCCGTAATTGATTAGTTGTTTAGCCACTTCTAAACCGATGCCTCGGTTTGCGCCCGTGATTAGAACCTTTTTCTTTTCAATCATTACGTTCTTCTCGTCTTGAGGTAATTATCGATGACTGTGTTGTCGCGGCTAGTGGTGTAGGCTTCGTCGACGGTGATCTTCTTTTTTCTAAGTAGCTCGCAGAGGTGGTGGTCTATGGTGAACATGCCATCTTTTCCGCCTATCTCTATGAGTCCATCGATCTGCTCAAATTTCCGCTCGCGGATGCAGTTTCTAATAGGGTGGTTCACGAGCATGACTTCTTCTGCGAGGACTCGTGTGTCTGATTTACTTGTCTTGATAAGTCGCTGGGAAACGACTGCTCTTAGGCAGTTCGCTAACTGCGCGATGATCTGGCTCTGTTGGCTCGCGGGGAATACATCGATCAGGCGATCCAGTGAACGTGGAGCATCGATAGTGTGGAGTGTGCCCAGGACTAGGTGCCCAGTCTCGGCCGCTGTGATGGCGGCCTGGATGGTCTCCATGTCTCTCAGCTCAGAGACCATGATGACATCTGGATCCTGTCTAAGCGCGTACTTCAGTGCGGCTCCAAATGAGTGAGTGTCCATTCCTACTTCTCGCTGTTTCACCGCACTTTTGCCATGGGCGAAGACGTATTCAATAGGGTCTTCGACGGTGATAATAACCCCTTTTTTCTGCTGAGAAATAAGATTTACCATCGCGGCTAGGGTGGAGGATTTACCAGAACCTGTGACGCCAGTGACGAGGACGAGGCCATCTTTCATATGGCAGAGCTGCTTGATGATGCGCTTGTGTCCAAGGTCATCTAGCGTGGGGATGACGTCTAGGATGTGACGGAATGTGGCTTCCACGGCCCCTCTGATGTAGTGTGCATTTCCACGAAATCTGCCTACCTTGTCGATGTTCAGCGCGAAATCCAGCTCTAGATTTTCTTCAAGTTTTGCTCGTTGCGAGTCTGTTAGAACACCCATGAGCAGGGTGTAGAGCTCGTCTTGGGTGATTCCATCTGCCTTGAGCGGGGTCATCTCTCCATTGATTCTCAGTGAGGGTGACATTCCCACGCTGAGATGAAGGTCTGAGCCTTTTGCTCTGACGAGGGCATGTAGGTAATCTACGATCGTTCTAGCCATATTGATTATTGTGTAGGGATGAAAGTTTAGCGTGATCCGTGGCTTACTCCTAGGATGATTCGGTTAAAGTCTGCGGGATCATCACAGGCGGCTCTGGCGGTTTCCTCGCTGATTTGTCCGGACTTGTAGGCGAGAACGATAGAGTTAATGAACGTCACATTCTCACCCTGGCTGCCCTGTGCGAGGAAGTCAGAAATTTTGTTTAACTCGGATTCTTCCAGCCATTTTTTGACTGCACCTGCATTTTCAAGGTGTTCCAGAAGGAGGTGTAGGTCACCGTCTTCTCCAAGGACGAGCTTCTGACTGAGGATGCCGAGTAGCTGACGGCTTAGCACGTGGAGCGCGCCTTCTCGCTCGGCTGATGGGAAGAGCATCAGCAGACGTTGCACCGTTTCCGCTACGTTACTAGAGTGTAGTGTTGAGACGACTAGGTGCCCAGTTTCGCAAGCGTGGAGGGCGGCCCGGGCTGTCTCGTAGTCACGTATCTCGCCTACGAATATCACATCTGGACTCTGTCTGAGTGCCGCACGAAGGCCATCATTAAATGATGCTGTATCAGTGCCCACCTGTCGCTGGGAAACCAGTGATTCATCATTTTTCAGCAGATATTCTACAGGGTCTTCGATGGTGATGATGTGTTTCTTAAATTTCTTACTCACCCAGCTAAGACAGCTGGCTAGACTGGTAGACTTACCGCTACCTGTGGCTCCTGTGAAGAGTATGAGACCATGGTTTCTGCTTAACCAGTTCTGCAGTCGCTCGACGGGCAGCCCTAGCGCCATCATGCTCTGGGTGACTTCTCTGAGTGGTCTAAGTACTGCGCAGCGCGTCCCGAGGGAGTCAAAGACATTCACTCGGAATCTCTGCCCGGCGGCATTTTCCCAAGCTAGGTCCGCTTCTTTAGTAGGGGAATCATCATAGCCGCATTTCTCAAGGAAGCGCTCCATATCATCCTCGGTAAAGATGGTGTCATCAATCTCTAAGAGATCTCCTTTTATGCGTAGTCTAGGTGTCCCGTCTTGTTTTAGATAGAGGTCTTCTGCCCCATTTTCTAGGGCTACTTTACAGAGGGTTTCTATGAGATCCATGGTATTTAAAAAGGTGATGACTTATCTGCGGCGGGGACTACGGTAACGGTTTTCTTTAGGGTCTTTCTCATCATAGGTCGAGTCGTCCTTGTAACGAAAGATTCCGTAATGCTTGAGATTTTTAACGAACTCTTTGGTGTCTTTATTAAATTCTTTATCGTCCGTTAGGGTGTTGAGTAGTCCATCACTTTTATTGATTTTCGTGATGGTTTTTTCTGCCTCCCCCATGACTCCTTCTGCTTTTTTAGCTGCAGATTTAAAACTACCTACTGCCTCAGGAATACTAGCGAGGGCAGGTTCGATGTTTTTAAGCTGAGCACTAGCTCCATCAAAGGTCTTAGTGGCTGCATCTGCGGCAAACTGGACGCTGGCGATGGCTTTTCTCACATCATTGAAGGTAGGCTTCACCTCATCTCCTATAGTCTTAAAGCTGGTGGTGATCTGCTCTAGATTCGCAATAGAGCGCTTGAGACTGCCGATGCTATCTTTGTCTAACAGGTCTGTATTCACTTTATCGATAGACTCTGCGAGACCACCTGCAACGGAGCGGATGTCATCGAGTGCGGAGTCTACTTTTAACAAAGTAGTCCGAGCGTCTTTCATGAGAACTCTGGCATCTCTCGCCACTGACTCAGCGTCTGACTGGAGCGCCTCCAGACCACCAGCCTCTGAGCCACGAAGCATATCACCATCTTCTAGAAACACACCACTAGGAAGATCTGGCGGAGTGACTACGATCATTTTATCTCCTAAAATAGAGAGTGATGCGATCTGGAATGAACTGTCTTTATCGATCTTGATCTTGCCTGTTAGACGCATTTGCACGAGAACCTTGAGATCATCTTGGAGTTCTGGGGTGTTCGTTATTTTACCGATACGTGCGCCACCCATGCGGATTTCGCTACCCTTGATGAGTCCGGAGGCATCGCTAAATGTGATCTCAACGTTGTATCTTCCCTCCATATTACTCTCACCGACACGGCCAAATTTCACAATAAGGGCGCCCAGCACAGCGAGTCCTAGTAGTAGAAATAATCCTACAACTGCTTCTGATCTTTTTTCTTTGATTGCCATAATTTCTGATTCATTAAATTAATTTTAAGAGATCACCACTTCTCTCGCCACACCCTCTATAAAGTCTAGCAACTCTGGGTCTCCGGAGTCTTTCATTTCCTGTGGTGTGCCTTCCCAGTAGATCTGTCCTTGTTTGAGAAAGATCACTCTGTCGGCGATACGGAACACACTACGCATTTCGTGGGTGATGATGACGTTGGTCATCCCGTGATTTTTTTGGAGATCCTTAATGAAGTGGTCGATAGAGTCTCCTGTGATGGGATCTAGCCCCGCGTGTGGCTCATCATAGAGGACACATTCTGGCTTATCTACAATGGCACGTGCGAGAGCTACTCGCTTACGCATACCGCCAGAAAGTTCCGCTGGCATTTTGTTTTCTTGGCCTGGAAGCTTGACAATATCTAGGCACTCAATAACGCGTTTTTCAATCTCCGATTCATCCGTTATCCCCCGCTCCCTGAGCGGGAAGGCTATATTCTGCCCTACAGTCATGAAGTCAAATAGAGCTCCATTTTGGAACATCATGCCCATGGCACGGCGCACTTTTCCGAGCTGCCGCTCATTCATCTCTGAGATGTCTTCTCCATTAATGATTACTTGTCCGCTATACGGGCTTAGCAGACCGATAAAGTGCTTAATAAGCACACTTTTGCCACCACCAGAGCCACCCAGTAGCACCAGGGTCTCACCTTTATTGACGTGAGTGGTCACACCTCTGAGTACGTGCTGATCACCGAATCTCTGATGGAGATCTCGCACTTCTATCAATGGTGTTTTCTTACTCATTAATTATATTACACGTAAGGTAGACTCGCAGCCAAAGTTAGACCCTACTACCATGATGCTAGCACCTTTATAAATTTCCTGATCGATAGGATGTCCTTTACTCATTTTATTAGAGCCCTCTCCCTCAAATCTCTCATCGTAGAACAGACCCTCGGCCAAGTCATCAAATGTCACGCACTTGAGAAACCTCGCTGGGATGATTCTATCTGTATCCACGTCTGCTCCCAGTACAGGGACCGCTCTGCCTGTAATCTTAGTCACTGCTTCAATAGCCATGGGTTGATCATCATCCATCAGGGACTTGATTGCAAGTGATTTAGATTACATAAAAACAGCCCGCATATGAGATGCGAGCTGTGATGCGAGCTTATGCTAATTTACAAGAACTATGAGGCGGTGCATTCACCATCACCTTCACAAGAATCTTTCGCTTTATATTTTTCAGCGGTATTCTTCGCAGCATTCTTGCCAGCGCTTGCCCCTTCTGCGAGACCATCTTTAACTGATTGTGGCAGGAATTCTGCCGCGAGTGATCCCGCAAATGAAGCTCCGTAAGCAGCACCATAAGCCGCGTCATGAGCTGCATTTTTAAGTGCTTCTTTTACTTTGGGTGCTGCTTCTTTTGCCTTGCTCTTCGCTTCATCGGCAGCGGACTTAAATGTCTCACTGAGAGAATCCATTGTGTCTTTTACCTTGTCTTGACCTTGATTTGTTTCGTTATTTTCCATGTTTTTGTTGTTGTTTTTTGTTAGAAATTCTTATTTCTGACCATAGGATGCCACAGATTTTCAAAATTTCACATTATAATTATGATTCACGTTTATAATCATGGATTTAGGTTGATCAATGACCGTTCAAAACTATGCTGTCTTTACCAAGATTTCCAACATGGATTACAAACCAATAGAACAGCTAGACCAAGAGCCAATTGAAGACTCAGCAGATGATTCAAATCAGGATGAAGCACCTGAAAACCTCTCTAAAAAAGAGCAGTTTGGTGCACACCTCGGCGGAGAGATTCCTCGTTGCCCAGAATGCTCAAAACTGCTTAAAGAGAGAGCTATTACTAGGTGTGATTACTGTGGGTTTTCTTTTACTTATCTAGAAAAACTTCTCCCGATTGATCAGCTTCCACCTCTGGAAACTTTATTAGACTTTTCCAATAAGTTAGAGATTAATGAAAAAGAGAATATCTTAGAAGCCATTTCTTTCATTCAGAAACGCTACCCACAGATTATCCCCAAAGTATGCCTACTGCCGCTACAATCAGATGTAGCAGTGCAGCAAATGGCTCTTTGGATGGTCAATCGTTGCCCACTAGAGAAAGGTGAAGTTATAGAAGATAAGGAGTGGTTTGTATTGCTTCTCATCGACACCGCTAAACTAAAATGCTGCCTCGCCTATGGCTATCAGGCAGAAATTTTTATCCCAGATGAATCTGCTTGGAAACTCGTATCCTCACTCAATAAGTCACTTAAAAAGGAAAAGATCGGTAGCCCTATTGTTGAGCTACTCAACAAGATAGTGCCTATGCTAGATAGCACTAAAAAAATGCTCAAGAAAGAGTATAAACGATTCAAACAAAAACACTAATGTCTTTATTAGCACGAAATGGAGTAAAGAAACTACTCATTATAATCCAGCTGCTTTTCTTTATCGGGAATCTAAATGCAACAGAATATTCCATCATAGATCCAGAAAATCTTACCTCTGATGAGCAGAAAAAGGTGCTCTCAAAAAGCCAAGAAGATATTTTAAAAGCAAGAGACACCTTGGTTAGTTATGCATTTTATAATGTGAAAACCACCAAAGTGCGGTTACGTCTAGAATGGGAATCTAATCTCGAAGAGATGGAAGAGGAAGGTCTGTCTTCTGAAAAATTTCATTTACTAATTTGTGTTGGCGTATTCTCAAAACAGAACACATTAGATATTTTCTACAAAAACCAGCCTGCCTTAGAGGATATCAATGATCTTAGCACTTGTATAGCATCATTAAAACAAAGCTTAGGCAGCGAACCGGACATCGAAGAACTGATTCAAAACTCGCCAAGTATCATCACGGACCGACTTTCCTATTTAAGCGAACGTCCTAAATATGAAGAACTAGAAAAAGTGACTGCGGATGATAAAAGAACTGAAGAGTTCATGGACTACATCTTCAGTTTAGTAAAGATAGCACTCTTTATTATTGTACCTATTATTGCATTTTTAATATTGTGGTATATGCTGGCATCATTGAACAACAGAAAAGCACACAAATTTCCAGTCGCTCTTCCGAAGAAACGCCTTGGCTGCCCAAATGCTGCCACTAGTATTTCTCAAATCAAAAAATAATTATTACACACAACCATCCTTCTATGAAAACAAACAGATTCTATTCCAATACCTTCTTCTGTCTAATCATCCCCCTGATTATTTGTAGCGCCCCAAACTCTTCTCTTGCCCAAGAGACTGTTGAGAAAGAAACGATAGCACCAGACAGTTCTGAGCTTCTGAAAAAAGGTAATACTTGGACTTATGCTGTATCCGTTCAGATACCTGATAATGTTAAATTTACATCCACGCTAAAGGATAAAGGTGAGAAGACCAAAGGTGGGATGATTTATAGATTCGAGGAAATCCAGCAAAGTATAGGTTTGGTAGAAGTAGAAGCTCTTAGTAGACTAGCTCCTCAAATCAATATTTTTATCGAGGGAAAACTCACAAAAAAGCAAGTTCTAGAGTATAGAGAAGGCTCGCTTTTATATTATGGAACTTACCAACATGACCCTGAAAAACCTGATTTAAAAAAGGGTGTGATCAGCGTGAACCCAATTTTACTCTACAATGAGCGTTCAAAAGTAGCAGACAAATGGTCCTGGACAGCCACTGGGCTACCTGAGTTCCAGTTCAGAGTTACTGCCAAGGATTCCGAAATAGAATTCCAAGGGAAAAAGTATACCGCTGACAAAATCCAGATGGATCAATTAGTTAAAGGATCTGATCAAGTCATCCAATCTAAAGAAATCTGGTTTGCTAAGGACATCGGTGTGATTAAAGAGAGAGAAAAGAGCTATGTCGCTGATGGTAAAGCGATCATTAAGACACTCGAGTTAAAGAGTTTTGTAAATAGAGATCTTATGAGCCTGTCGGACTTTTCTAAATTTGAACTAGTCACCTAGATCCCGACAGTGATAAACTTCCTGCATGAGAA
>JAUBNZ010001113.1:0-12700 GCA_032355485.1 Bonnemaisonia californica | reverse complement strand
CGTGGGGGAAATCCGGATTCCGGCAGTCCGTACCGATCCGGCCTGTAAGTCCCTGATCCGGGCACACGTGCACTGTAAGGTGCACGTGTGTCCGTGGAAAATAATAATATAGCGTACGCCCGGAAACGCCCTGTGCGAAACAGGAACGTAACCGTCGGGTCGTACCCAGCGCCGTGCACCTCTGAGGTTACCACGGTGCAGGGCCCAGTAGCCCCAGCCGCACATGGCTGGGTACGACAGTAGCCACCCGCACGGGAACTGGTACGCTCCCGCACCTGCGCCTCAATGGCATCGAGCCACAGCCAATCGAGGCGCCGCATCCGACTCGGGTCGTGACGCAGAGTTTCCCTGGTCGGAACTTCCGGAAGGGAACGATCAACAGGGTCGAAGAAGCTCTGCACAGGCGCAGCAATGACGGACGGCATCTCGTCCAAAGAAGGGTAAGGGGACAACCTGACGTCATCATCTCGAGACACCTCGGTTGGCGGGACATGCGCATACTCTGCTCGCACAGCGCTGGGCCGAGCTCGCAAAGGACCATCAGCCAAAATCGGGGATAGAAACCGCCGTCCAGCACGAATTTCGCTTGTTGGACCTGCCCAAGACGAAACCAATGCGAATCGTGGAAAGGAAGGAGCGCCCCAAAGATCATAGGTTTTCACGCACTTGAGCTAGAGCTGATGCCTAAGTCTTGGTTAGGGGGTAGTGCGGGACAAAAACCACTCCCAAATAGCGAAGGAGCCGAACACGTGTCCACGAGGACAACCTCAAACGTGAGCGATGGGCGCGTGGCAACACAGTGGACAAAGCACGGCCACGTGGCAGACGTGAGCAACTAGAGAGCGCACACGCCACTGAAAGCTAGCTTACAGTATTCCCTCGACACAGTTCGGTGATGCATCGGTGCTCTTCTCAGGGCACCGGTGCACAGCCCGGCTCCTGACAATAATGGAATGCACTAGGCAGTACTTCAGTCAGGGCCTCTCCCTACTTAATAGCAGGCGGGCTTCACCTGCCGGCCGATCACTAAAAGGACAAAGGAACCACCCCTCACGCTTATTCTTTGCTCCACGCATAGCTTTCCTCCGCGGTCACTCGAGGAATCGACTATTGGGTTTGCACCCCCATTCGCGGCCCCACGCCCGTCTCCGTGAAAACTCAGCTAACCCCGCGCAGCGCTGTTTTCTCAAGGCGTGTTCCATGTAATCGTCACCCATTTTGCCAGGAACACCAATCCTTCGCTTGGATCGGTGGGCCCGCGTCTCGTGGACCTTACACCCCTCTTCCGCGCGCGTGGGTCTCTTCGTTGAGCCTGCAAAATCACTCTCGTTAACATCCCTCTCTCCTTGCTCACCTCTGTCCCTGTCATCTCTATCACGCTACCGGCCCCTCTACACGACAGTTCTATAGCGACGTATTACGGCGGTTCTTTTTGGTCTAGGACAGGAACTTTGGTCCTAAAACCTTCCCTCGAATTGAGCTCCTTACCGTAAACCCCTCAGGTAGTCGATCACGGCTAAGCTGCAGAGAATCCTGGAGAATCTTCCAAGCGTGGCTTGGAATTATAACCTGGTCTGCGTTAACAAACGCAATTAGTTTTTCACAGATGTATTCTGGAATCCTAGAACTCCTCGTAATAGTACCTGATGAACCAGCCTGTTCCCGATTCTGTCTGCGATTGAGTTGATCCTGGTTATATTTCTTATGTTTTCTCTCCAAACTTGAGATGAAGTAGATAATTGACTGTTCACTTGGTGTATCGTAGCGGTTGGTATGCTTTTTCTCGAAAGCTTCTCGCATCTGATTAGCACTCATTTTTCTTCCCTTGTCTAACTGACGCTCCCCCAAAACCGTTTCAATTCTTCCTGAAATAGCTGCACAGTATTGTTTCCTAGCGTCTTTCCATACCTTGGACGCTGAGCCCATCCCTTCTGAAAGAGAAACCTCTCTCTAGTGTCTTCCTCTATTCCTATTGACGTAGTAATGGATCCCGGTAGTGAACTTGGCACAAGTGAAGAAGGATGCTTGGGGAAGTGTGGAATAATGCGAGGTCAGGGTCACACAACTTGGCACAGTTGAACAAGGATGGTTGGTGAAGTGAGCCAGCTGTGCCGAAAAGGAGCAGTGAATACGTCATATCTTCGATTTTCATTGCTGTTTAAAAAATAAGGAATTTTGAATAAATTTATCAATGGTCCATTTGACCGTTTCACCTCATAAACAGCCGAATCATCCAATTCGTAACCGGAAATCTAGTCAACTTTTACTTGACCAATCGCTGTGAAACCTGGAGAGCGATCCCAGTGAACATCTCGGGTAGTGTTGGAAAAGACAGAATGGAAATCGGAGCATTCCGCAATTATTGTGCCAGTTTTTGATGCTCCAAATCTGTACCCGTTGTCTCCCAAATTGCGTGTTAAATGCCCTACAGTACGGCGCATGATTGGTCCCTTTTCCATTTGCTTTTGTCAGGCACATGTGAGCGACATAGCCAATCAGCAGACGAAGGAATTGCTTTTGTCAGGCACATGTACGTGACATAGCCAATCAGCAGACGAGGTCATTGCTTTTGTCAGGCACATGTGCCTGACATAGCCAATCACCGCAGTGCAGTCCTCCCGTATATGCGATGTCTACGCACAGGTCACCGCTAAGTCACCGTTCAGGCCGGTAGACAAGAGTAATAATAATATGTTAATGGATAATTGCCCCTTTGCTTGTAGATGATACGATCTTTTTCTTCTCTATCGTATCGACGAGATCCAACCCTTCAAGGATTAAAATGATTATCCTTGTCTCTCAGATCAACTCTGTGCCGTCTGCCAATAATGGCATAATCTAACATTTGTTACATAATACTCGAAATGACATAGCCCGTCACTGCCGAAGCTATACTATGGTAGTCCGCTCCAGGGCCGCTATCACTTTCTGCACACACCAGCATGCGAACATTGTGATTCATTCGACAGTTGCGGGTCGTCAGAAAATTAATTCCCGCAGGCCTGACTGTATACTGCATGAAGGATGTTTTCAGAAGAGAACGAAGCTGCAAAGCGATGGGGGAACTCCGATATCAATGGTGGTAACACCGCAACAGTCCGGACGGGTACACCCAGAGCTCATTCTCGCCCCTATGGAGGTGCTCGCCGATCGACACTTCCGAGCTGCAATAGCGACTGTAGGGGGTATGGATGAGGCAGTGCATGAGTTTATACGAATTACCACACCGAAACTGGAAAATATTCGAGGGGCAATTGGGAAGCGATATGACCCCTCTGAGATGGGTTCCATCCCCTTGGCAGCGCAGATCATGGGAAGCGACCCGGAGGCCATGGCGATGGCCAGTGCACTACTTGTGTACGAGTATAAGGCGCACAGGGTTGATCTCAATTGCGGATGTCCTGCAAAACGGGTAAACGGGAAAGGAGCAGGTGCCAGTTTACTGCGAACTCCTGAATGCCTGCATGAGGTCGCGAGAGCGATGGTGGAAGCTGTAAACGGATCCCAGGCTCAAATTAGTTTGAAGATGAGAAGCGGGTATGAATCAACAGCATTATTTGATGAGAACGTATGTGCAGCTGTAGATGCTGGAGTTTCAATGCTCACAGTGCATCCGCGGACAAAGGTGCAAGCATACTCTGGCCGTGCTTGCTGGGACTTAGTACGACGGGCCAAGGAGATATGTGGTGATGCGGTAGAAGTTGTTGGGAATGGCGATGTACTGTCTGCAGAGGATGCATTGAGGATGCTTGAGTATACTGGATGCGATCATGTTATGGTGGGACGAGGGGCCGTGAGGAATCCGTGGGTTTTCTGGGAAATTCGAGAGGCGCTACAGCAGGTTCGAAATCCTGTTGGACGAAGAGATAGGGATTTGGAAGGGCGAGTAGATCGAAACTTTGATGCGGAGAGGGCTTTTTTTGAGGGGTACCTGAATGCTGGAGGTGGCGTACACGACTGGTCTAACCCAAAGATACACAAAATGAAAATTGGGCGTTTAAAAATGCTAATCGGGTTCGCGACAACTGTAACAGAGGAGGACAGAGTGCGGCTGCAGCGTTCTGACGGGGGTGGAGATGCGTGGTGTTTCCTTGAGGATGTGCTACACACTATTTCGCAGCATTACGCGCCAAGAAGTTGATGGTTGCAAGAAGCGGGCGTCGAAGCTCACATTGTTGCAATTCAAATTTTCTGTTTGAGTATTTATTTATGGTGGCAGACGAAGCTTCTTACCCTGCTTGCGACTTAAATAGTAGTAATAGAAGAAGTCTGCGTAGATGACGGTCTGGATCATTCCGCAACCCCAAGCTAGCCATTGATTCCTGCGATGCTCTGTGAAGTACCTCCAAACCCAGTTGCAGATATAAAGAGCCCTATATCCACCCAAACAGAATATGTAATGAGAGGTTATGTTCTCCACTTCGCCCGTTTTCTGGAGCAAGAATAGCTGCGGAAGGATAGCGACAGATTCCAGAAAGACTGAAAAAGCCCAAATGATCTCGAATACAGTGAGGCGCAAATGGAATATCAATGCGGCAACAGCGGCGCCAAGGATGAGAAACTGAATGCGGAATGTGTCGTGCACGCGATCGTAGGTATGCTTGTACTGCACGTGAATGAGGTAGATTGTGTAGGCAGAGGAAGAGAGGAAGAGGATCTTCATGATTGTGTTATACAAGGTGAGAGCAGAATGCCACGGAAGGGTGAAGAAAAGGTCCAAATAGCGAGTGCTGAAGACGATTATATAGACAATCTGGGTCTTCAGAGAGATTCCCGCGCATGAGTGCGAGGTTTGAATTTTGAGTAGAAGGAGGAAGATTGACACGACATGTAGCATGTCGGCTCCTAGACGGAAGATATTCATGATGGGTAATGAGTGCAGGCGCAATGGCTGCGGTTGATAAGGCGAGTCGCAGCGCGATCAGATGGGGGCGAGAGGCACCACCCTTGAGCGGCAAGTGCAGTGGGCTGAGTAGTCAGGCGGCAAATTTCCGCGACGGCCGCAAGGGACAGGGATCTCGGTGAGGAAGAGAAGTGAACAGGAGTGCCCGTCTCCCTTGAAGAGAGCGCAGGCGATGTGCTTTAGCTACCAGGATGTCACAAGTGGTCAATGCTGGCAATAGATACTGGCGGATACAGAGCCAGTAAAAATGTGGTTGTGAAAAGCATGATGATTGATCTGCAATGATTGACCCTGCCGACTCCGCAGTGTGGGCTGCAGGGAGTTTAAAAAACTTAGATTTCGGTCTGCCAATAGAAAGAGGTTATTTTAAGTAGTGGCGAATGGAGAGCGTGCACGTTGCATAAGGAAGTGTGGCGCAGAGAATGGGCCGTACGGAGACAAAGCTGAAGGTGATTGGTGTAAACGTGGGACGACGAGGGGACGACGAGGGGACGACGAGGGGACGACGACGACTGATCGATGGGGTGCAGTATGGGCCACTGGGTGTGTGTCTTGGTTGTTTCTGGGCATGTTTCCGTGGTTGTTGTATAGTGGAAGGGCCATTCGGTTCGAAGTGGGGATGCGCGAAAGCGGGCTAACGGACAGGTTGCGCAAGTCTTGAAACCCGTTCGGGCCGGAGGGGTGAAGAGACGGGCCACGAAAGGGGCAGAGAAACAGGTAAAAAAGGGGCTCGACAGTGGCAGTTGATGTGTCGTTTCAAGGTCTTACACAAGCGCAGCGGATTCGGGCGTTTGCAGCTGTCAATAGGCGTGTGTCCAGTGGGATCTGGTTGCGTGTGGAAAAGTCGGGTTGCGATTCCGAAGCATTCATGGTTGCAGGCACGCTCGAACAGATTGGTCCTCGTAGTCGCCCGCAAGGCAGAGGCGGTCCATAGCCCCAGCGCACGCGCGCTGCCAAAGCACCACACGCCTTCACCCAATCCACTTCATCCGCTCTTCGCACTTCCCTCTTAAGACCCCGCTCGCCCTCCACCCTTTGTTTCCCTTGTTCGCCCGCATCTTCCTTCCCCGCATCGCCTGCCGCCTCTCACGCCAACAACTTTCGCGATCCCTCGTCACCGTCCGTCACTGCCCATCACCTCTCCCCCACTTTTCGAGCCTTCCACATCCCTCCACGCGTCCTGCTCTCCCTGCCCTTCCTGCGTACCCTGCGAACGCATTTACCAACGCACCTGCATGCCCCTGTGCCAGTGCACCTACCACCGAGCCCCCACTATCCGCCACTCTTGCCTTTCCTCTCCTTGTCCCCCGCATCTCCGATCCCCTCCTCGTCCCACCCCGGTCCCGCCGCTGTTTACACCTTAGCCGTCTAACCCCTTTACCTGGCCACGCGCTATCTGGCCACGCGTTCGTTCTATCTCCCGCGCCACGTCTCAAACCCGTGCTACCTTATCCTGTGTCTGCATCCCATATCTCGCTTGCTGCTTCCCTCTACGTCATATACCCCACATACTTCGCTCCGTTTCTTTATATATCACTCCTGCCATCTTTTCCAATCTCCGCAACTGTCGGCGACGCGTTGCGAACCCTGGCCTGCGTATCCGGCCAGCTGCACCGCTGTATGGTTGCCGTCACACTCCAACGTTGTCCTCAGAGAGAGTCAGCGTGACCACCCTTTCCTCATTTGTCCGCTGCGATGACGACCCCCGAATCCGAGCGAGCCGTGCACCACCACGCAGAGGCTAGTCCAAATGGTCGCTACATACGCTACAACTCTGTGCTGGGAAAGGGCGCCTATAAGACCGTGTACAAAGCGTTTGATACTGAGGAAGCACTCGAGGTGGCCTGGAATAAGCTCCATGTTGACCGCTTGTCGGAACATGATTTGGAGAAGGTATCCAACGAAGTGGCCCTTCTGCGTAGGGTGGAACACAACAACATCATCCACTTCTACGATACTTGGCGTGGTGTTGATGGTAACGGTAATCAGACTATTAACTTTATTACTGAGCAGATGATGTCGGGAACTCTCAAAGAGTATCTGAAGAAGGCAAAGGCAATCAAACTCAAGGTTATCCGAAGATGGTGTTGTAATATTCTCGAAGCCATTGCTTACTTACACAATCAGACTCCACCTATTATGCATCGCGATCTTAAGTGTGACAACATTTTCATTAATGGACATGTAGGCGAAGTTAAGATCGGGGATCTCGGCCTCTCCGGGGTGAAGGATCGCGAAAAAGCGGACTCTGTTATCGGCACACCAGAATTCATGGCCCCAGAACTTTACGAGGAATCATATACGGAGAAGGTTGATATTTACGCTTTCGGTATGTGCCTCCTTGAAATTGTATCAATGGAGTATCCATACTCGGAATGTAAAAACATGGCACAGATTTTCCGCAAGGTCTTCAGCGGCGAGAAACCTCACGCGTACGACATGCTCGTTGATGGTGCAGTTAAAGACGTGATAGCGGCATGTCTTCAAAGAGAAGCAAGAAGACCTTCTGCAACTGACCTCCTGAGCCATCCCTTATTTCGCGATTGGGAGCAAGATGATGGAAGTATCAGCAATCTTTCACTGGTCATTGGGATTCCGGACACGGCGGCAGTCGAGATGAACACAGACAACTCTTCACAGAGTATTCCGATGGGAATGGAACTGATCGATTGGTCGGACCCCCTGAAGAGGAATGTGTTAGTCAGTATGATTGAAGGCGAGGGTGGAGATAGGGACGAGCAGCAGGTTTCAGTGGTTGCGTCGAACGCAAATGGTGGGTTTTATATGGGTCTTGAAATCCCAATCCGAGACGCCATCAAGAGAGTTGAATTTACATTTGATCCATTTGAGGACAGTTCGCAACACATTGCTCAGGAAATGGTGTCTGAATTCGGTCTTGGTCCGGAGCAACTCGATGTCATTCGTGACGAAATTGACCACCAAGTTCAGACCGCAAAGGAACAACGGGAAGCGGCTTCCCGCCACGCTACACCGCAACCGGTCCCGAGGCAAGGTAGCTTGGAAGTCAAGCAAATAACTCCTGGTGGTAGTAGTGCCCCTCCTGCTACATATTCTGTAGCCCGGGCCCCTCCAGTTTCCAACGGCGGGTCGGTGGCTTCACAGCAAAGCACTGTGGAGGTAGTACCTGCGTCTCTTGCTCCGCAGCCACCAACGCAACGACCTGCAGAGGAGCCACTGGCCGTACCAATCCATCAGCAAATTCAGACCTCTGGAGGCCATTCTGTCGCGGTACCCGGTGTTTCTACAGAAGCTGCCCAAGTTGTTGAACCTGTACCGGCTTTAGCATCACTCAATTTACATCATGAGCAACAAGAAGTTATGGCTCGGGATCCGACGACGCATGATACGCAGGAATCCCCAATGGACTATACGCTGCCTCACTCCACCTCCAATCAAGGGCTTCCTCACACATCTTCGTTTCTCAGTTCTCAGGGGCAATCGATTGCATCAGTTGAAACTCCATCAGGTGTACTTTCTCCTGAGTCACCGAAAGAGGTACAAAATCCACCTGATGCCTCTCATCAGGTCTTGCACCAGACACTTCACTCTTCGGGTGAAGCAGCAGCAGTTCCACAGGAATTGATCGAATCATTCCCGGGGGAAAGCCTGGAGGAACCAACGTCGTCTGAGTTGTATGTCGAATCGCTGGAACAGGCAGCCTCAGTACAACAGCAAGTAAGTCATGGTCTAGAGCCTCAAATTACTGCGACACTGCGCCAAGAATCAGATTTGGAACGTCTACTATATTCCCACTCCCCGGAACCAACACTGCAGTATTCGTATGACTCGCCTATTGTACCCGCGGAAGTGCATAAGATTGATCCACGACGCGATGAACAGCAGCTTCCCTCGAATCGGCACTTTCCACAATCTGTGTCGGATGGACAGCTTCCGCAACCAGGAAATGTGACAATATTAGAAATACCGTCAAGACCTCCTTCAACACCTATAACACCAGCGTCTTCTGGTATTGGGATGTCGGAAGAACAGATTGCTCCCTCTCCCCTGGTTGCACCTTTGGTGCTTCAAAACGCAGATGTAGATACTGCGCCGCACCAGCGCTCTGCTCCGCCTCCAGACTCTTACTTGAACGCCGTTCAACTGCGCCCATATGACTCTAACAAGGAGAGTGGACGTCTGCAAGGAAACTCGCGGCGGCGACCGACTTCGGGAGGTGTACCTACGATTGTTGTCGTAGGAAATCACTCTGGTTCATCAACTGGAGACCCTTCGCGTCTGAAATCAAGTGAACTCTCGGCCAAATCTCTACCGGACTTCAGTACGTCTGGAGGACTGGCGGGGAATTCATATACCCCTGGGCAAGGGACTGAAGTCAGTCAGGTAACTGCCGGTCGCAGATTACTTAACACTCAGAACACCCCGGTATACCATGGAATGCAGCCAAGTGGATCCGGAAGGGGCGGTCATCCTACAAATCAGCGTACCTCCCCAGCGAATGTCGGTGTTAGAACTAGCTCCTGGAAGAGCGCACAGTCAGATGATAGTGGGAACAATCTGGCCCCCCGCATCGGATCAGCAACTGTACTTGGTGATAAGTATGATCACAAGTGGTATACTTTATGTCTTGAACTTATGGATCACTGCGCGAGAGGCAGGCATGAAGACGTACTGGGTAAACTAGCAAAGGGCGTCCCTGTCACATTTGTGGATTACGATAAGAGAACACCTCTGCATCTAGCTTCAGCCGAAGGATATATCAATATCTGTGCGTTACTGCTAGAACATGGAGCTGATGTTAATGCAAGGGATCGATGGGGTAACTCGCCGTTGTCTGAGGCCTCGAGGAATTCCCATTCTGAGGTGCAGTCATTGCTGAAGTCTAATGGTGCGTTCAGTGACAGTTCATTGTCGATGGATGTGACCAGCCTAGAGCTAATGCAGTTCGCGGCAAAGGGGGATTTAGATGCTGTACGCGAAAAGTTGGTTGCCGGTGCCCTGGCCACGTACTCTGATTATGACCAACGTACCCCGTTGCACCTTGCCTGTTCGGAAGGACATGTAGAAGTAGCGGAATTGCTCCTCGTGAACGGAGCATCTGCATCTGTGAAAGATAGAATGGGTCGATCTGCGGTCGATGATGCTGTTAATAATGGCCATCGAAATATCCTCCGCGTTCTCCGACAATATGGTGCTGTCATACCGGCACATTTGTACGAAGCGCAACCGGAGTCAGAGAATCAGGAGGGCCTCGATCTAATTGAGAATGCCTCGAAAGGTAGAGTAGATGCGGTGAAGCAATGTCTCAGTAACGGAGCCAGCACGAACTACGGGGACTATGATGGACGAACAGCCCTCCACCTTTCATGCACAGAAGGACGCGTACATGTTGTACGTTTGTTGTTGCACGCGGGTGCGAACATTCATGCAGTTGATCGCTGGGGTGCTACGCCAATGGATGAGGCCCTAAAGGGGGATTTCCCTGGAATCGTGGAGGAATTGAACAAATGGGAGCTTAAACGGAGCCAACGGCAACCTTCCAGTGTCTCTTTTGATCATAGGGCCACAGTAATGAATGGTCATGAAGGTTTGTCGATGTCTGCCATAGAGATTGAAAGGGCAAGCTTTGAGCTACTTTCTGATGGTATTGTCACAAGTGCCTCACTTGGTGCCATACCGAGCAGTGCATTACCCAATATCAATTTATCTCCTGACGACTTCGCAGCTAAGTATCCATCTTCTGCCGGGCAGACGCACTCTGGGTCTGACAATAACACTACTGCATCCTTTCCACATCCCTCATTTGACCGAAGTGAGGAGTTATCTAATGATCTGGAAGATCAACAAAGACTACTCCGAGAGGTATATGACGAGCAAAAGCAAAAGCTTGAAGAGTCTCACAGAAGAGCAATGGAGGGTTTGCAGCGAAAGAGATCCATTGAATCTGTTAGGTCGTCGAGAAGTTCGGTGGATGGCACTCCTGTCCTTTCAGCAGCAACCAGTCCTCCAACTCAACTTTCGGAAGCATTAGCATTTGCTTCGGAGAGAGCAATACGTGGTACCGATGGAGAGAGCGATCTAGGGGCCTCTGCTTTCAGTTCCATTTCGAACGGGACAGATCAAGTGCGAAGCGGGGGAAGTTCAGGTCGCTACACAATGGCGAATCAATTGCCAACCAGGATGATGGGATCTGCAAGTACCTCTCCACTTCAAGTAGTCCGCCCAGATCGATACCAACCGCGCGAAAGAATGCAGAACGACACAGACCGAGTGCTGATGCCTGTAAACCCGGACATACGATTGTTGGTAGATGGACTAGTCGACGCTGCCAGTAGCAAGAGATGACGTCCTTGAAGTCCACCTGTATATCAAAGATTAGTTGTAGTAGATAAGTTGCTCCGAAAAAGAAAGTACCTATTGTGGGCGGTCGGATTCGAAAGACGTTTGCGGAGATGCATAAAACAGAAGTCCCCATTTTGTAACAGACCCTGAAATACTTTCGTGCGATTTACTGTTAACTATGAAGAGTCCCTCTCACTGAACGACCACATTTTTGTTGTCTGATCAGTCGATCCCGTGTAAAACTGGTCGCCATTTCCAGCAAGACTCATTATGGGGCCAAGATGACCCCCATGCTCCGCTAGAAGCTTCTTCGCAACCATATCATATACCTTCAGCGTCCTGTCCGCACACCCGACATATACATGGCTCTGATCAAATTTCAAAGCATTTATGCGAGCACCCACATCCACAACAGCTGTACAAGCAGCAGTTCGGAGGTCCCAAAATCGTAGGTCGTGATCTGAACCCCCGGAAATGAGGTGATTGTCATCGAACTGAAGAGCGCGTACCGCTCCGGCTGTGTGGCCTTGAAGTGTGCGATGGCAAAGCCCAGTCCGAATATCATGCATTCTAATTAAGCTGTCACCACCGCCAGAAGCTAGTCCATGCCGCACGAATTGCAGGCAGTATATGCCATTCTCATGGGCATGAATCACAGAGCAATCTTCGCTTCCGGCGTTCAAGTCTATTCGACGCAATGTCTTGTCTAGAGATCCTGAAACCAAGATATCATCATCATCCAACTGGACACATGTGACACCAGCTTCATGACCTCTCAGAGTGGCCCGACATGTACCTCGACCACGCGCATCATTCAAATCCCATACCTTCACAGTCTTGTCCCCTGACCCAGATACAGCTCGTTCGCCAGACTTGGCAAACGCCACTGCATGTACCCATCCTTCATGCCCATACAGCGTGTCCAATCGACGACCCGTAGATAAATCCCAAGTGCGTAACGACCGATCTGAGCTCGCAGTAATAAGAACACTTGTAGTATTACAAACATCAACGCCTAAAACATTACCTGTGTGACCGTATAATGTTCGTTGACAGGCAGCACTCGGCCGTGGGCGAGGACGAGCAGGGGCTCCACGGGCTTGTACAGAATGGGTTTCCCCTTTCAAACCACGAACAGTGGCTTCAAAGCGTTGCGATTCACTGGAAATGTTGGCCACCTTTTCATCTAGTGCGGCAATTTTCCCCCTGTTTTCTTCGTCACGGAGTCCAAGCGTATCAAGATTCTCTTCCAATCTTCCCTTTCGCTGCAGCAGCTCATTGAGCTGTAATTCCAATTGGCGCAGCTGATTAACGACCGCAACTCTGTCACTGAAAATACTTGCACTTTCTCTAACAAGGAAGTCCCTCTCATTCTTCATCTCAAGGTACAACCTAGCGACGTTCTCGAGTGACACAAAATGTGGACTTGGGTTAGGACCATCCATAGCGACACTAATTGATCCCCCCTCAGAAGAG
>JAUBNZ010001112.1:0-12701 GCA_032355485.1 Bonnemaisonia californica | reverse complement strand
CTCATTCTTGCAGGTGCATACGATGGAAGAGTTGCCGTTTTCAAATCCGATGTGCGTGGACCGAAGTATCGAATTATGAGCACATTCCAGGCATCTGGAATGTCTTACTGGAGCAAAGTAAGCACATCACGCGTATGTTCTCACCCACTGTCCCAGCAGTGTTCAGGACAGGGGAGCCAGACATCGCCAGGCAGTTCAGATTCGAACTTTTCAAACCCTAATAGTTCCTTTGCAGATTTGGTTCGGGATTCCGGAAATGGGCTGATCCTTGCTTTCGACTCCAACTCATCATTTCTCGCGGCGGGTGGGTGTGATAGTGATGTGGTTCGGGTGTGGGACTTGAAGAAAGAGCAATGTGTTTGGGAAGGCCCTTGTGTGGGTGAGAATACTTGGCCAACTGCAGTTTCCATGCTAAATCGCGTAAATCCGAATGTATTTGTTATTGGATCATCGGACGGCACCGTCAACACCGTAGATATACGGAGCAGGCCTACAGCCGGAAATATGAATACGCTTGGATCGCACCACCATCCTGTGATTTCGGCCGGAACATTTCCCCAAATGACACCCGCGAAATCCGATGTAGTTGTGACTGCTGATATTGGTGGGAAGATTATATTTTGGGACGCGAGGTGGAGCGGTGCCTCAGTGTCAGACACAACTCCGCTGGAGACCCCAGAACTTAGTCGCATCCAGGCACATCGCAGCAATTTGACTGCAATGGCAGTCCATCCATCCGGACGATATATTGCGTCAGGCTCAACAGCAAAATGTGTCAAGATTTTTGGTCCAAGAAGGCAGATGGTGAAGATGATTCGTCATCACGACAGCGGTGGTCGTCTTTTCAAACCTCAGAACCGCCTTGCGGCCGTATCAAGCTTAGCTTTCAGGCATGAATCTAGCCTATTAGCAGTTGGATGCATGGATAGTTCCGTGATGATATATAAGCAGAAGGACATGTTTCTTGATTGTGACTAACTGCAGCATTGAAGGTCGCTGCAGTCTTTGTAATAGTATGGCTTGTATGTAAGTTGTAATAAATGCCAAAACAATCGCGGGGATCTTAATCATCATGTAATGTACAAAAGACTTTTAGATTTTGAAAGTTATTAAAGGGTTCACCACTGCTACATGAACTGTATAATAAGTATATGTGTAAAAATGGTCCTCGCCATCGCTTTGTGCACAAGCAAATTCTGTGTCCCATGCTAGCCGACATTTCTTTGACGAGACCGTAGGAAGGATATGGGAATGAATACAGGCGGAGGGGAGCAAGGGGCATGTACGAAAATATACATGAGAGCACACTTCCACGCGAATGTTCAATGCTCCAATGAAATAGAGTCCATAAGGCCATGACCAGTCGAGTTCCTGGTTATACCGGATGATTGTTCCAATTCCATAATATGTGTATCTGGGTTGCTCCAGAACATAATCCGAATTGCCCAGTACAATGGCATCCATTTCTCACCTGCCAGCAACCAGGTTGGAAGGTTCCAAGACATTGAATGGTTTCCCGATTCCGGACATGATCTTGAAAAATTCCTCAGGTGCCTCAAGATGCGGACAATGGTCCGATCCTTCCACAACAGCTAGGTTCACCCGGAAACCTTGGCGCTTCATTTCATCGTACAGGTCGTAGACACTTTGAACGGGTACGGAAGAATCTGTTTCACCGCATATTATCTGCACGGGGGTGCGGAAGAGTTGTAAATGGTCTATCAACGGACGTGCGCATTCGGCGCGGCGCGGGCCGCGAAACTTGATAATTGGTAGCACGGCAGCTTCACCACTCGGCGGGAACTGTGCCGCGAGATGGTAGGTGTAGTCGCGCAGCCGGTCCCTTACGTACATTTTGCTTCGCGGATATTTAAGGAAGAAGAGAAGGAAGCCGAGCAGGCCACCACGCCGTACAATGGATTGTGGTGGGAGACGGAAATACAACGCCCTTGAAAGCGGTATCACACGACTAACCGCAGCAGGAGCTATGAGCACAAGATGTTGTACAGAGTCTGGGGCGCGTTTTACATACTCCATGGACAGGTAGGCCCCCAGACTGTGTCCAACGAGCGTAAACGACGACAGGGCTAGATTTCGAATAACGCCCTGAAAAGAATCAAGATACCAATCAACAGTATCCTCTGCAGTCCTCCCCCGAAAGCGCGGGCGCTGACTACGCCCCCATCCAAGCAAATCGACAGCATAGACCCGATAGCCAAGAGCGAGCAAATCATCAAAGTTACGAAACCAAAACGCAGCAGACATAGAATGTCCATGCAGCAGGACAACGTTCGGCTGCGACGACGACCGGGCATCGGCGGCACATTCCAGCACATGGATGACGTTGCCGCAGCCGTCAGAAACCCATCTATGGCGCACGTGCGTGCGTACGCGCGAGAGCAGACGCTCCTCTGCGCGGCGGAGATGCTCGCGCGGCGTCGGACGTACGAGGCGCAGCAGAAGGCGCTGCGCCTCGAGGAAGAAGGTGGCGTGCGCGACCACGCGGAGCGCGGAGAGAGAGAGACGAACCAGTGCGGCCATGGCGAAGGACGGGGATGCGGAGGTTGTGGAGCGGTGGGAGGATGTTGGGAGGATGCGGGGCATTGCGAAGGCGGATGGTTTTAACGCTGGACGGTGTAGCATGTGATGTGGATATGGAGTGGTGCAGTAGCGCAGGTGGACATTGTTGTTGACTGTGCATTGACGCAGGCGCCATTGGCAGACGTCAATAATTGGCAGGCGTGGTGAGCGAATCTTGCAGAGATACGCGTAGCGAAGGTAACATAGCGAGTAGCGAGGAGTACATAGCGGACACGGAGCGGTATGGAGGCAGAAGACAGTTGAATTAACTCGGATGCTTGCTGCGCCTTACAATTGAAAGGCGAGAATGCAGCCCATTGGGCGCTGATTCGCTGTAAGCACATCTTCACGCCGTTGCCCTCAGGCGTCCCTCGGGACTCCCGAGTTGGGACTGCCGACGCCTTGCAACGCCCGACTTGATTGGACCGTTGCAATGCTGCCGAAATTCGCCCGCCAATGAAACCTCTGCTTCATTCGCGACGGCATCAACCAACCATCGGCTGCCGTGATCCGTCATGCGCAGGTCCGTTGGCCGTGCATCTCACGTGAAACAGCCCATATTCATTCCATATTATTGCATGGAGCCACATTCGCCGCAGATATTTTCGTCATGCTCTCAGCCAGTCAAGTTTACCTTTACTGCCCTTCGGATAAGGCCTTAATGTTTACAGTAAAAACAAACTGCGACACTGCTTACAGTACGAATGCGACTTCCAGAGGAAGATCTATGCTATACACGTGTACACTATGTGCCATATTTCAGAAAGAATGCTTACACTCACAGTCATTCCAGACCTCGCTAGGGCCCCTTTAGTAGGGGCGAGCCTGGAATGACTACGAGTGGAATTGGATAGATAAGGGGCCCGTTCTCATTTCTCGCCACGTTCACCCAAGTTCCCTTGAATCCTTTACAAAATGCAGATATAAAAGTTTGGCGGCCATCCAAATGCTCCATCCCTAAAAACCGCAAGGCAGGCAACTTAAACAGTACAACGATCCCCGGAGATCGCACTGTCTCCGTCGAGCAACTTGGGGACAAGTTCATCCCCTGCTGCATTATCATGTTATGAAATGCTGCCTTTCGTCCCGAAAACTAAAGTTTGGTGACGGGAATAGCACCTCTCGGCGAGAGAGATGCTTTCCCCTGAGAGAGACCCTCTCGTTCGAACGTACCCTTGTACTGTTATATGCTACTTAACACATCGATTCAGACTTCATGCTCTTTTCTATATTGGACATCTTGACATCTACGCGGCATCATAAAATGATTAATATTAATATTATTTCGCTATTGCATGTGTATTTTACAGCATTAAATAATCACTGTACTCGAGCAGATATCAGAACTCGAAACTGGCAGACAACATGCCTGTCTGAGACAACCTATACATGTTACGTGCACGTGTGAAGTTACGGAATATTTTTATTGATTTGCTCAATAATTAAATTCAATGCCCAGGGGCAGGAGTACTAATGCACTGGCCCATTGCAGAAAGAAGCAGCACAATACAGTATATCTACATTACAGTACCGAAGGTACCCCTTGTACCGTTGATATCCGCCTCCCTTCTCTACTCTTGGGAGGAGCGGGAGTGAGCTCACTCCTTTTCAGCAAACCGCTCCTTTTCTCAACTTCTCAGCCTAACACGCAGTATTTCCCCAGCTTTGCCATGCGTCTTTCGTACATCCTTCATAGTATTCTTTTCTTACAGAGTCGTCTCATTCTTATTTCCTACCCCTTTACCCCCTCGTCATGGACCACTTTCCGTTCCTTATTCCGCAAATTGTTAATAGCATTTTGTATTCATCAGGCCGTGCACGTCACAATTCGTCTGCTGCTTCGCAACGAAAAACACAGCCAACTGCGGCACGAGTATCATAAAATTAATAACTCCAATGGTATATTTGGCAAGCTGCTTGCTGCTGTTACCGTCTATGCCATAAACTTTCGCGATGAGCCTTCCCTTGTCAATCTTTTCCATTGGCTCGATGTAGCTCTCCAAACTGCAGCTACAGTTGAGTGTTTCAAAATTGCCAAAGCAGTCCGCTTCAACTTGCACTTCTTCTGGGATCCGCATCGCCTCGCCCTTCTCGTTGATATGGGTGATGTATCGCCTCACATGAAAAACATCTTAACGCTGCGGGGGAAGGTTTCTCTCTTTCTATTCCGACTTCTGCGCCCCGCAGAGGGAACCATATCATACTTTATCAGCAAGGATTGGCACAATTGCCCTTCCACCATCGTATGGATTTTTATGCTTGTTAAACCACGCTCTGAGTACTCTCGTCTTTCAAGAGACCCACGTGAACGTGCTCTCAGTATTCACAGCCACGCTACTCACAGGAACAGGATTTGGAATAGGCAAAACAATCGCCCAAATGAGAAAGCCTTCATGTTCGGCACTGATATGACACAGAGTTTCAAAATGGGAACATCTCGTAAAATTGAAGTTCACAATCAAGATGACATAATTGATTTTATCAAACAGTTGTACTTCTCACCGAATAAGGCAGTTGCTCAAGTTCATGATGTCATTGACCAGGATGCTGTATTCGTTCTTTCGTACCGCCACCTTCCAAATCAAAGCATGGAAATGGATGTCCTAGATCTGGCAGTTAACATAGCCAGTCTTCTCGCAGCAGGCTCTGAAAAGCGTTTCTTCAGAGTGTGGTGTGACAAATTGCTTCGTACTTCGTCCGGTCGCAACCCAGAACAGTGGTCGGAACAGGGGTTTATGATGTATGCCTATTACAAAACTATTGCAATTCGACAAATTACAGGAGATGAGAGCACTCGTATGTGGCTTCTGGCAGAGGAGCGGCTAGCGTACTGCTCTGAAGGCTTGATTCGATTCGATAGTGAAAGTAAGGCAATCGAATTTTTAAAGACAGATTCAATCGGGCCAGAGCATTCCATTCGAGTTTATCTGCGATATCTGCGCACAGGAGATACGGCAAATGAGCGAACATTTCATGAGGAAGACAAGAGAAATTTTCAGCGTCTGGGGGATGCATTTGGTCTAATGGATGACGAGGAAGGGATTCTGAATGGTTTGAGGAATATGGCTGTTACAAACTCGAAAGTCGTAGATAGTATGTGGTGGCATCTAGTGGAAAATCTAGAAAGTTACGCCAGGCTTCGTTCATTACCTTACAAGAAGGAGGTTGTCCATTCGAACTCATTGGATGAGGCTTTTGATGGGTTCAGAGAATGGTTTCTGGACATGCCCGTAACTCTTGAACAAGTAACGATCAGCAGGTTACACAGTATGCAGCCAATGGACATCTGGTTAATTGGGAACCAAGAAGACGAGGTAAAAGCAATCATACTCATCTATCGTTCTAGACGCTGTATTCTGTCGAGAGCAACGACCATGTTGTTACATGTGGTGGATCGCGGGGGGGTTTATCTTGTTCTGAAAGCAATTCGGATTAAACTTCGATACGAAGATCCACCAGCAAGTGAGGAGATTGCGGATACAGTTCTGAATGCAGAATTTTCGAGAGACTTCAGGGTATATCCATCCAACAGTCGATTGGTCAAACTTTTTGGAGAGCCATGCTACTGTGACAAGAACTCATTCTATGCTCATGTGGTGAAAAGCACAACGGACGTGACGAGGGGAAATGCGGAAGGTGAGCCCCTGTATAAAGCAGATGTAAATGTAACTCTACCGGTACCCTTAACAAGATTATCAAGAGTTTCAACCGAGGGAAATGAGACTGGTGAACACGTGTGCCGGCATCTAATAATCCATGTCCCTAATTGCTTGTTAATAGATCCATCATCATGGATTTGACTGGGCTCTCCGGGTCTCTAAAGTAGGGATCGGAAGGACGGGATTGCACCCAAAAGTTTTGGACCTATTGGGGTGTTCACCCCTCAACGTTTCATCAGAATAAATCTGTTTGCTTTACAACAACGACAGCCATGAACGACATGCATTTTGCCCGCTACCCTTCTCAAAGGCTACATTTGGGCCGTCTAAGGGTAATTTAAAAAATAATTCTCCTTTCACTTCTCAATTCAAATGATAAATCTGATAGCCAGAACAAGCTCGAAGAGCAGATTCTGATTCGTATGACGTGCTGGTCGCAAAAAGTGGCCACCCTATGCCCATACTCCCTCCAAACCGATCTCAGAAACTAACACTACCCCAACGGCGCGCGAAGGGGATATTTGGGACGTCAGGCGACTTCACTCCCAACCTCAACAGCGCCCTTAATCGCCTCAAATATTAGTTGAACCGCGAACTGGAACGCATAAAACGGCGTTTTCTTGTTCTTTCCGTCCCTCTTTGGATTTCTTGTCATCTCTTCCTTTCTCGCATTAGCGACATCACGGCCGTATTGTTTCGCACACTCACCCAACTTTCCCAAACGCAGCTTCTCCTTGGAGCGTTCTGCCTTCCTCAGTTGACGTTCTTGCATCTTTTCACCATGGGCTTCTCGAGATGCAAGCTTTTCAAATCGTTTACGTTCCCTCTCTGCCGCTCTTTCTTCCGCAGCCGCTTCTGCCCTCTCACGTGCTAAAACATTCTCTATCGACATCTTTGCTCTCGCAGTGCGGCGTTCTTGCTCAGAAAGCAAACGTTGCGATTCTTCTTCCTTTCGGCGTTTCATTTCTTCTCCATGAGTTACCCACGCAGCTGGTGCACCTACGTCGTAGATAATGCGGTCCCCATTTCCCGTTTGTCTCACATTCAACGCGTTCTTACCATTTATTTCTGCATCAAAATGTTATTAACCGTCTCCTCCCTCTTCAAGAGAATTTGAATTTATTGAATCTTTGAAGAGACACCGCTACTTCTGGAAAAGATAGCCATAACTTTGTTGAACACCTCCTGATTTCTTCTTCGTTTTCGTACAACCGGCAGTCGCGAGGCTATACACATATCTCCTATCCTGTCCTCCTCTTTCTCTATCATCCTTATCTGTTCGTCTTTGAATGTTCTGTACTTCTCTGCAAAGTTGCGCTCGAAAGGAAAGGTACGTGTGAATTTAAAGGATGACTGAATTTTCTCGGGAGTAAGATTCTCCCAAGCATATACTGCACTCGCAAGATTGAAGTTGACTATCGAAGCATCTACACTGCCCTGTTTGAAGAATTATGACGTCTGTCGCGCATCAGTTCACGAAAGCGCTTGTTAATGAGCTGGTCAAAAGGCTTCGGAATATGTGAAATGTTTGCGGCATTAATGAGAGATTCCAAAACGTTCTCCGAACAAAATGAAATCCATTCGGGATGCTTTCGGGACGAGTGAACTTCCAGAAAGAGTAGAAACGATTGTTCAGAGCGGAGATGCTGAGCAGCTGTGTGATGAAGATGGTAAACGAATGCAGCAAGAATCGGCCCTTCTATTGACCAATTCTCTGTAACCTTGATACAGCCATCGTCCGGAACCAGTTTGGCTCCGCAAATCGTTTGATTATATCGGTGGAGCGGTAGAGAAATCGTCCGATTACCGGAGAGAACCAGTCGGTGTTTTTGCGCTTTCCAGCAATTATGAAGAAAGGTGGTATTAGTACGCCTGCGGCGGAAGCGGAAATAACATCTTTGATGTGCTTACTAGAGCTATACGAGGAATTCAATCCCCGATAGCCCCCGCTCTTTGTTTCCGCAGATGTGAAGGCTCTGTGCCATTTTCCAAACGTAAAATCAACTGCAGTCTCATCGAGGTTCCAAAATCTGTTAGCTTCAAGCAAAATGCCAGGGTGTATGCGTTGGGTATCATCTAGTGCCGCGAAAAGGAGTCAATGTGATTGAATGGTTCAGCAGCGAGCGTTGCGTGTTATTTTTTTTCTATCCGCTTATAAGATATGCCTGGATGCTGAGCTCGATAGGTTCGAACAACTTCATCGCTAGGAACTCCAGTTTTATAAACAGTACGTCCGTCTTCCGCTACGCGAGAAAGAACATGTTTGAATGTAGCATTATCGACCGAAAAGCCTCTTCGGGAAGCTAGTTTTAATCATTCGTGGATTAGACCAGTTTCCTCCGTTGTAATGACTTTAGGAAGGGCGGATTGAATCGTTGTATTCATTTGATATGAAAGCTGGTTTTCGTTGTTAGTTCTGATGCACTTATTGAGACCTTGAACGGTACTGCGAGATAGACCAGCTGTTCTGTCTGTGCTCCGAACGCTTTTGTTTTCGCGCAGAAGTTGAAACTCAAGCAGTCTCTGTTCGCGTTGTTTAGAAAGGAGTGCCGCCTTTTGTTTGTGATCAACAGCGTGGCGTCTCATTGATGGCGGAATGACGCTTTTTAAAACCTCCCAGAAGCTGTTTTTGTGCTGTACGGGATCGGTTAGAATTTTGCGAGGACTCTACGACCCAATTGCCTTTCATTACTTTACAACAGTACTATTAGTAGGCGGGGATTGCGCGGGAGCTGCAAGGACTTCTGGGTGTTTGGTGTTTCGGTCGATCACAAAAGTGGCGGGAAACTGTCTCAAATATCCCCTCGTCCAAAATAAATCCTTCCAGAAGGGTAGCAGGGATACTCTACCCCAGCGATGAAAAAAGAATAAAATGAAAGGGTTTGCGTGATTGAAATGCTGTAATCATAGTGAAAGAAATAAGTTTTGTTGTATGCAATGCTTTCTGGCTGTTGCTGTTGCTTAGATTGTGTCGATAAACCTCTCTTTGAGTACTGTAGCCTACACTGATCACGGGATTTAGAGTGTGCCACATTACTTGTGAACCTTAAGTATTTAGAGCATCTCCACCGGTACAAAATTTGGATTTTTTTGATATGAAATGGATTTTACAGTAGAGTTATGCACCCCACCGGTCTGCTTTTTCTAATCCATCCGTTTGGACTTGGATTCCATTTCATAAATTGGGTATCTAAAACGACCTGATTTGGATCACCAATTTTGGACTTGGATATCTCCAATCCAACTGGAACCCAGATACACTGCCAAGAAATCCCGATCCATGCTCTCACAGACAGATGAAATCTGTGCAAGCAAGCTCGAGGGCGCTCATTTTCATACCACCTGCCGAATATTGCCTTGGCCATTTGGAAGAGAACTTCACTACATTTCTGCAGACTACGTCTCCTTCACCCCAGAGTGTGAATGAGGTAGTGCTTATTCACTACGTCACATGTGGAAATATTCAAAGATGGGCCCGGGGTTTCGTTGGAGCCGGACAGAAAACCTTCTTGCCTGTCGAGCATCTGTCGCAGCGTCCGAGAACCCACGAGTTGGAGAAAGTCAAAAGCTCGCTACCTATCGGAAATGTAGTGAAGAAGGATTTCATCGCCTGGTGAAAGAAAAGAAGACAAAAGGGCTAGAAGTATAAACAACAGAAAGAGCGCACTGGATCTGGTATTCACCAGAGGTTAAAAACTTAAAGCGAAGTGCAAGGCATTTGAGGAACGCTGTCAAACCATAATTTCATGCAAGCCTACCGGAAGCCCAACAGATGAAGATGTTCTCCGTACGGAACAGAATTGTTCAATATAGAGCTGCTTCTCAACGGGGGAAGAAACAAGGCAATGTACCGATATTTTAGGATTCATGCAGCTATACCGCGCAAACCATTCATTTTCTCAATTGATTCCTATGGATTCGAGAGACAGCACTATGTCAAAAGAATATGGCAGCAATTAAAGGAACTCGTAACCTGGAAATAATTGGCCAATCAGGTTCAGCATCCGAGGCATATGCGGATGCTCAAGATTCTGCGGGCGCATGGGTTACTGATTCTGAGAATAATGAAAAGGCCGGTGCTGGCAATCTCCAAGGAAACAAAGGAATGGCGATCAGAGTGGAAGATAGCACCGTTATGGCGAATATTATTACAGATGTTGTACATGGGGATTTCAGTAGTGAGGACGAAGGGCGTATCCCAGTCATTGATGTGAAAATTTTGGGGGCCTCAGGGAGCTCAAGGGAAATTTCAGCGTCACGAGAGTCTAATGGGCCTCCGCACACTTCGCGGAAACGAAGGAATCCCCTAGATTACTCTTTGGAAAGAAGGAGAGGATCAAAGCGAAATGGACAGGTTTGTTTGACGCCCAGTAAGACGCGGAGTGTGCAAGGGGCAAAAAATCGAAAATGACAAAATGCTATCAGCTCTAGGTCGTGGTGCGGCAGGAATAGAGGGGTTGGTTGGGGAGAGCAAAAAAAGAAACGACACATTCCAGAATGTGGTATTTGCACAGGAGCAGCAGTCTCGCAAGGATTTGTTTGGTATGCCAACAACGGACCCTGCCATTCGTAGTCGTTTTCTTGCTATTGAGCATAAAAGGGTGATGGATGAGATGGAAGAAAAATCACCCTTTCACTAATTCAGATCCTGCTACTAGTGCTGATTACCAACGTCCGGAGAGTACAGCAGATATCGCATCAGGCGCAGTCGCGATTGCCGACGACATTGATATTACTACTGAATCTGAAAGTGGTTGCACTTTGAATGAAGAATTAGATAGTTCCAGCATGCAGCCTCCTAGTAGCAATATGTCCTTCTCTTTGTTGTTGGAATGAACAGAAATAAATTGAACCTCCATAACAGCGATAATTCCAAAATTTCCCTGGTATTACACTGAACAGCTTTAGATTGCTCCATTATCCTATTGCAACCTCAGTTCTAAAGTTTAAATGCAGAAAGTACATATTTCGCAGCATCTTGGATACATGTAATAAAATGAGTGTGACTTATGTATTTATTACTGTTTTTGAAAAGGGAATACCTTTGGAGACAATGCAGTGGCTCTCGATGATGGATTATATTATTAGTTATGTATACCAATGTAATAGTAAATGAAATATCGACGGTTGATAGTCATTGGGATTTTCCTGTTAACTTGTTTAATGTTGACGAAATGGGCGTAAATTTAGAAACAATGCGGCAAACACATCATGTTTGATACAAATTATAGTTCTGCAGATCTACGTCCTAGTACAAGCAATACAGGAGTGCGGCTTCAAGTGGAATCTAAACGTTTACTCTAAAGAACGTTCTTTTCTTTATGAATGATCAAACATTAGTCTCATTTGCATTATTCGTTGAATACAGAAATTTGGTCAACTAGGGCGTTGAGAAATCTGCGTCGTTTCGCTTTGCTCTTAATTTCATCAGGTATTGATGCAATTCCTTCTAGTCTTGCTTCTACATCCCCAATTGTCTCTTCTTGCCCCATGTACTAAATATTATGCCAGGGATCAACATCACTAATCCCAGTCAGTAGTGTTCTCGTACCACCTATGCAGTCCCCAGTAAACCATTCCATCCTGTGCTCCACTAGCATAGTATGAATGGTACAGCATGCTTGCATAATAGTATGAATATCCTCGGCGAACCATAAACGAAAATGGAGATATAGCAAATTAAAGCGCATAAACAACACCCCGAAGACTCTCTCAACACTCTTCCTTGCGGCATCCTGTACAGCAGAAATTTTATATGCTTTTGGTCCAACAGGTGTAGATATGGTGCTGATGACTATCCTATACTCTGGATATATACCGTCTGTTAGTAGGTACATCCACGAAAATTCTTCACCAGATATAGAGTACCGTACGTTGACCGTAGGGAATTTTCCGGACAGTATATCTGTGAATAAACGGGCTGACTCCCATTATGTTGATGTCATTCAGAGATCCAGGGAAACCAAAGCATAAATGCCACATCAAGATTAACATCACATACTACCTTCATTCTAATCATCGGGTTCTTCTACTTTCTATTCATAATTCCCTGCAGTCCCTTCGGGCACATTTCCCAAACCCACCCTGCGCATTCTAGGCATCCCATAGCACCTGGAAACCCCACACGCGAAAATTCTTGTTCAATATCTTGCAGGTCATTGGCAGTAGGCCCCGGAGATAGGTTCCACTGAAGCAGCTCACTAAGGAACTACCAAATTCTTTCATAGATCGTAACGTAGTAGATTCCCCTAGCCTTCAATACTCGTCAAGACTATCCGCTGGCGAACAGTACGCTAGGTACCGTAGAGATGACACGATTTTCTGTAAGGGTGACGCCCCAAATCTCCCAGTACAGTCTGGCTGCAGACCAGATCGAATAAAATCATTATCCATTACCACTGCAGAGAATATGCGGTCAAATAGAAGGCGCGGCATCCTGAAACGACGCTCAAAGTAAGAAAA
>JAUBNZ010001111.1:0-12703 GCA_032355485.1 Bonnemaisonia californica | reverse complement strand
GGATTGAATCGCACTGATCATGGCCTTCCTGCAAGCGTATGAAACAACGACCACATCACGGTGATAGACGGACCCTTTGTGAAGGGCGAGGGCTGCGGGAATAAGACGCTCGACTGTTACAAGCGCAAGGAATTTGTCCTTGACCACCTGTGCGGTTCTAGTTTCGTGACAACTTCGTAAAAAGTAATGGAGCTCGGGGGGATCCGCGAACAGAAGGTTATCCGGAGGGGAGTCGTCACCATCCCACCAGGTGGGGGTGCACGGACATTCCTCAACAGGAATATGCACTGGTACATAGATGGGAGCTTTCAGTCTACGCAACCGTTTCGCAAAGATCCGATATTCATCGGTCGAGATGAGACCCCCGTGTTCGGGGGTCCAACGCGCGCATGGATGAGATCCATGTTCCAAAATCGAGACAACTCCCGTTGGGGAAGGAAAATGAATTGCTATGACTTCACCAAAGGTGATAACTCGGGGGGAGTCTCTTGAAAAGGCGTCTCAAAGAGGATCTAGTTAGCTCTTTCGCGATAGTCGGCCTCCTGTAGGCCAGGAAAATATATACTATCGTATTTCATTCCGGAAAGGATAAAGAGGCGCAGTTGAGGCTGTGAGCCTTGAAAGAGGCGATCCCAGGATCCTTTCCCCTCACTAGGTGATGAGGACAACAAGGTTGAAACTCGGAAGAGTTCAGGGAGTTTCTCTTCCGAGGGTAGAGACTCGACGCCGCTCCGGTAGGAGTGCGTGTACCGGTAACTTTCCCACTCGAACCTGAGTGAGTCGACCCGATAAGGGGAGGGCGCGAGGATCCCGGGTTCCAAGGGCGTTGCCCAAAATTCCTCGAGCCTCAAAGCCCGCAAAATCAACACCGGCGGGGTGTGTCTGAACACGAGGTTATCACCGGAAGTTGTCCCCTGATCAGAGATACGTTTGACGCTGGAACGCCGGAAGGAGGGGCTTGATGACTCCGAATAGGAGATTGAGGTGCCGGAGGATACAGGTATGGAAAACAATATCTGGATTTGTGAAGGCTCCAAAGGATCTGGTACCCCGGACCCCCCTTCCGGGGAGGAGAAGGTGCTTCAGCAACCGAGGCGCGGGGATCGTCGTGGTGGTCGGTCTAGTCCATGAAGGAATATCCCCTGGTGGGGGGATGGGCACGGAAAAAGCTGCTCGTATACTCGTAAGAGGTTCTGCTCGAGTACCCTCATTACGAGTTGGACTCGTCTCCGATGGGACAGTCGTGGATGCCGGATCGGCTGGGACGACGGAGGAAGGGAGCCCACGCTCCGATTGGAAGGGCTCGCAGGCGACGGCACGGATTCGGTCGCGGGAGTCCCCGCCTGTTGAGACGGGGAAGGAGCACAGGACACACCGCGAGGTCGAAAGCAATGAAAAGGAAAATTCGTGCTCCCCGATGTGGGGTTGGACGACGAGTTTAGCTCACTTTGACCGGCACTGCCGACTAAGGGGGCGTGAGGAAAGATTGTCGGACGGAAGAACCATAACTGGTCTAAGTCTGCTCTGATAATAGCAGAGGAAGCAGCGCCGAAGAATCTGAAACCCAGATGGGGGGAAGCGGTACAGTCATACGTCAGCTTTCGCACGCGCTTCACCATTAACATTATGATTAAATGGCAAGGTAATTTGAATCGCCAGGGGGACGCTCGCGGTTAAGGAGGGGGTCCTGTAGTACTACCCATTTTCGATGATAGTCACTGCAGATCCTCTCTACAGGTCATCTGATCAGGTGAGTGGTGTCACCCCTTGCGGGGTGAAATTGATGCCCAAGTCATGCATTGCATGCGGGGAAGGCCCCTGAACGGGGTGGGCCAGCAGATAAATTCCACCTGAAAAGACGCCAAACCCCTAAACGGGGATAATTTTGACTTCTGAAAACAAGCCCTACAGGCGCCAAAAAATATATCAGGTTTACACCCGTTGGGGGTGTGTAAAGGCAAATTATTAATTATTTACACATATACCCTTTCGGGAAGTATTTTTGAAACGTCTGAATGGCACCACCAAGCGTCTTACAAAAGCTTGCGCTGACACCACTCCTCTTTCCTGATGAGTGTATACTAGAAACTGACACTGTTCGTTAGGGTACAGTCACAACTCAGGACCGCTGTCGTACAATACCCGCCACCCTTATCAGTGTTATATTTTGAAGTTGTTTTTCGAACCTTACCCCACAACCACAACCCGTTTCCGAGGGTGGTATATCACACGCACCCTGATGGGGTGCAGGCAAGATATTCGGTTCCATGACACGAAAGCCAACTACTAATTTCAAGATGGTGTAATGTACTACTTTACAGCCTAAATCATCCTTACCAGGGTGAAAACTATTTTAAGGTCCGTAACTGGTCTAAGGTACCTTATAAAAAGGTAAACTACTTTGGTTTATGCTGACCTATTTGCTATGTATTTACAATAATTAGGGGGATTAACAAACTAGTACAAAAACCACTCCGGTTAACGGAGTGTTGCTTAATTAAAAGAGTACACGAGACTCTCCCCCTAGACTTCCGTCTTCTTCGAGAACAGCATAGCTAGCGCCTCTCCCTGAGCTCTACCATACCAAGTAGAAGCAGGCTTGGTTATTCACGGTCCTCTAAGTGCTCGAGAAAACACCTCCCGATGACTCCTTCCTTCGCAATCCTTACTGGGATTGCTTATTCGTCCAGTCGCCACACTTCCTTCCGACCCATTCCTTCGACAATCTAATTAGGGTGTCACCATCGTCAAGGTCACCTCTCTTCGAGGACATCCTTTCCTTAAGGTCTCAGCGGTTTCCGCCTATTTCTCGTTCCTACAACCTAGGACCTAACAGTGTCCGCGCCTCAGGATTGCGCTTTCCCTGACGGGAGAAAACAGGCTAGGTTAACCTACGGCAACTCCACCACAAGGCTCCCTACCCATCTTTCCGACTATGTCCTACCCCTTATCAAGGACGGGTTGGTGTCCAAAAACCCTGTTCCGTCCGGCTTCCTTTGGGATCGACAACCCGTGAGGGAACGTTAGCCGCGCCTGCAAATTGCGCTCTACCGGACAGGGTGTAAACAGGTCAGATTAGTTAAAATGGCTCTAAGTCTGAGAGGATACAGCCGAAATCTCCTTTACACTGATCTCTAAGACATCTCTCTGTTGCGAGGAGTCCATAATCCACCCATTCTCCCCTTCTTAATCCCTTTAGGGAGTTAGCGGAACGTCTTACGACCAACCCTCCACCTTGGCTACCTGACAGGTGCAGATACCATTTACTGACGGGACTCAGTAAACGGCATAGGTTACGAGAATCCCTCAGCCCAGGGTGTGGGTTCTCTGGTCTCCCAACCCTTCCCGGTTTTCTTCTTGTTACTCCACGGAGGAGTCGCTCCACCAACCCTTACCAGGGGTGCTACCCGGAGGTAACTAGGACCTGTGGACTTCCCCTCAGTCCTCCGGAGGGAAATTTATACTACAAAGTCGGCGTTCAGAGGAAGAAGCGTACCGACTGTATTGGCATCCTGCAGACCCATGCACATCAGGAGACGTAGAGCGCATGCCTCTTGTGAAACCTTGATTCCCTCAGGACTTCTCGAAATATTCCAGCGGATGAATGTCTTGAGCGAACCGTAAAGCTTCACATCGATAGAAGCATAGAGGGGGTTCTTGAACAACTCTAACATTTCGAGACTTTTGGAAGCAAAAACACAACGGTCCACTATGACGGCGAGGATTGTGAAGTGAGAGCCTTCCTTGTAGAAGAACAGACGCATATCCAGAGTCGAGACCTTAAACTTCCAATACTTACTCGAATTAGAGAGGAGCGAACCTCAAATCTCCCTGGTTTGAACAGCTAGGTAAATTGAGAAGCTCGCAGACGTATCTCGATTGCCACTAGAGAATTTAGGCTGCTTCATGATTATCGCACATCCAGCGTTCCGTACAGGTAGGCGTTAGCGACATCAGCACCCTCCAGTACCAGACCCTGTGAGGCTGTGGAGGAGAGCAGAATGCGCAGTGCCTTATGAGATTCCACTGGAGGGCAGGTAGCGTCCGGATTGTATTCAACGATCGGTTTCTGTAGGTCTCCTCGCAAGCAGCATTTAGCCTTCTCGAGGAACTTCTTTCCTTCAATATCCAAGGGTTTCTTGCGAAAATTCCAAGTGAATGGAACAGGCTTCTTTCTGGTCTTGAATGGGACCAATCTCCAGGTGTTACGTACGCTTGACCGAAGCACTAAACTCCCTGTCGATTGCCTCTCTTCATCCTGCCTCCTGACAAGCTTCCTGGAAGCTGCGTGGAAGTCTCAGATCAGCAAGCGTCTTCGTAGAGACGAAAGCGCGAGGATGATATTGATGAAGAGCGACAAGTGCTTCGGTAAGCTGCTCCTTAATACCATCTTCGTATCCGACATCATTATTGGTGGAGGAGAGATTCTCCAATTCAGATTTTCCAGCAGTTCCATCAAGCAGTGCTGAGATGTTTGGCATAGCCGAAGAGTTTATAGCATGGAAGTTCTGAATAAGACAAAAGATGATCCCCTGCTTCTCGGGGACGTAGACAAGAATGATAGTTGCGTCACTGTGCATACCGATGAAGTGATCGAACACCCAACGAGGTAAGAACTTCTTCTGTGCTACCGTTTAGGAACTGTAGACAAAAGCATATCCAGGTTGGTCAAACACCGGAACTTTGTTAAAGTCGATACGGGTCCTGCCATTCCCTTCCAGGATCATTATTTTGTCCTCGGTTCGATCCAACGGGGAACGGTTGCGGAGCCACTTAAATTGGGTAATGGCTTCCGCCCACAAGTTCTGCAAAAATTTGTTCATAAACAGAAGAACGCGTGCGCTTTTCCAATGTTCTTGGGTAAGCCTTTCTGCAGCTCCATTGCTTTCAGATGCCAGCGGGGTAGAGAATTCAAGCTTCACGCCAACCTCTCTACGGAAGTTTTTGTGATTTCTGCTCCCCGGTTCTCACCACCGCGATCGAGGAGGATATTCTTGAGCCGATGGAAATTTTCAAACTCTATCTGAGAAATAGCCTTAAACCATTGTTACTTAGGCCCAATTTCATCCTTGGTCTTGATCTCAAAGACTGCCGAGACGGCGGTGTAGTCACTGAGTACTGCTATTTTGTACTCGGATCCACCAAGGGATGTTGTAGCTCTGCCAGAGATTTCAACGTGCAAGAGCTCAAGTGTCGCGTGTGAGGTGAACGTGCTCGGTTGGATTGGGGTGCCTTTCATCTTCCAAGTGAGACAAGGAATGTAAACAAGCATGTCCAAGGTCGATTTCTTGATTTACGGCACCCAGTCGAGTTGTTTAGCCATAGACTGGTGGCGAGAAAAGATCACGCGTCCCGTCCTTTCGTGCCAGTTCATGGCGACGTCGGACCTGCCCTGATTTGCAGTGACAACCAGGGATTTGACTTGGGTACATTCGTCGGTTCCATTTCCAATATTCGTGGAGTAGGAGCCATTGCAACGCGCTGTCTCCCAGATAATGTCCTTGGAGACTTGGTGCATTATAAAGAAACCGTTGAACGGGCGCAATGATGAGGTAAAATTGACCATGAATTGGTCGCTTAGTAAATCAACGGAAAGTATATTGGAGTCAAAGGCTGGAGTGTGGTAAGCATCGACTACAATTCCCTTTTTCAATGGGATCCGAACATGTCCTTTTCCAACAAGCCGTGTCTTGCTGGAGTCTGCCTTCACGACCTCCTTGGGGATACGATCGTAGCGGATGATTGATTTCCGGGAGTGAGAGACATGATGTGCCGCCCAGAGTCGATGTAAGCTTCATCCTTCTTCTGAGAAGACTATCCAGCGATCTTGCTTCTGAAGCAGTACTCCTCATCTTTCCGATCATCTTCTACTAGGTTGTCGTTATGCCGAGCGATGACACCGCGGTACTGCCAGGAAGGAGAAGGGTCGTCGACATGTCGCGCTTGGTTTACGGACGGATCTGCATTGTCTCCATGGATACCGTTGCCGTCGCGATTGTCGTCGTGCCAAGGCCACGTCCAGTTCTGCTGGGAATCTGTTCGAAATTTTCGACCTCCATTTCCATGGCTATATCTGCGGTCGTTCGATTGAATATGCGAACGATCGCTGTCCTGCGTAGGGTTGAACCTTTTTGTTATTGTCCAATTCTTTCTTTTTTCCAGCAGTCTTTCTCCCAATGTCCCTTTTTCTTACCATAGAAACATTGGTTCTTCTGGATGCCACCAACAACACCGTTTGCTCGTCTAGGTCTGTGACGAGAACGTTGACGATTCTTGTCATGCGAAGCCATGTTGGATTTAGACTGTGGTTGCGACTTCATTACCGCTTTGTTGAGCGGATTGGCAGGGGCAGACACTTCAGCTTGAACGGAGCTAACGATTTGGTCAAGGGTGAAACCTTGGAGGTTCGATACCATAGGCAAAGGTGCGAATGAATTCTGGAGAGAGCGAATGAGCTTTGAGATCTTTTGGCTCTCAGTTAGATCCAAATCGAACATGGCCAGTTCTTCAAAGATTTCCAGGAACGTTGATACATGCTTGTCCTAATCTGCACGGTCTTTATAGATAGTCGTGTCCAGACGGTGGCGAATGTTCTGGACGGCTTGGGAATTGGACGTAATGTAGATGCGCTTGAAGTTGTCCCACGACTTCTTGGCACTCTTCTCATTGTTGCCGATTAACGTCCGAGTGAGCGCCAGGGCCGAGTCACCCAAATCGAGGGTGATGCTGCTCTTGGCTTTGATGGACTTTTCTTGCCAAGAGCGCATCTGATGAGCAGTGGTCGATGCTTCGTCAGGTTGGTGGTCAATCCGTCGAGGAATGTGTCATCTAGACGGAGCAAGGCGACTATGCGCCGTTTTCATTGAGTATAGTCCGTATCAACTTTTAAGCTTTGGAAGCTTTAGAAAATCGCTTCTAGAAATGACGGACGTACCGACTCTGCCTCGTGGGCTTCTTCCTTGGCACTTGAGATCAGCGCAGATCCCGTATTGGTGAACTTCTAGAGCTCGAGCAGTCCTATACTGCTGAGAGAGGGCTTTATTTCCTCTCACGGCTATTCCTGACTCCATCCTGGGGGTCAGGTGCAACAAGTTACCAACGGACCCCCGATATTGTAAGCTATCCCGGAAGTAAGAAGCGCGAACCAGATGTTGATGAACTTGACTAATGGTGTCGGACAAGCGCGATGACAAAGTGCGGTAGTTGGTTGAGCGAGTTTTCAGGCGAGCGTGTTGACCCCGAATCCATACCAAGGCCCGCAGGTACATATAATAGTCACAGAAACAGTATCGAACAGAGCACAGTAGAGGTACGGGTGAAAACGTAGCGCGCACGAATCCGGTCGGAGGGGGAACGCAGTAGCGCGAACAGGAGATGCACGGTGGAAGAGACCGATAGGAAGCGGTCGGGAAGGAGGAGGAGCGGCAGAAGAACAGAACTCAGGCGATGCTATCATGTGCAGATTCGTGGGTAGCCTCCTGGTCCAATTCCCTCCAGCGCACCGCCGGCGGAAGTTATCAGCACTTTTTAATCGACCACCACACTAGATTTGGCAGTATTATCACATGTATAAAATGCACGCGAGATTTCGCCCGCGTACGTGACATACAGTTAACAATGGCGAGTATATCTTGATAGCATCTTACCTTGACTCGCTTTATAGTTATCGCCCGACGTGTACAGAGGAAGTGGCCTAACTAATTTAATGAAAGGTCAGGCACGCTAGAGCCCGTGAACAACCGTGGGTAACACAACATATTAAGAGAATCCCCACCGGTACGTTATCAAATCATCAAATAACAACACTTGGCACAGTTTCTCAGTAATTTGATTGGCTCCGTAAATTTTGGTTTTTTGGTTGTTTGGTTGTTTGGTGCTTCTGCAATGGCATCCCCGCCGGTGAGAACAAAATGCAGAATAGTTCCCTCGTACTCACCCCTACGCCTTCGTACCCACAATCCTACTCACCCTTACACCCTCGTACCCACAACCGTCCTCACCCTGTGGCCTTGCCCTCGATTGTAATACGACGCTCATTCCATCCCCACCCCTGTCTGCCAATTTCCTTCCAATGGTGGCGACATGCCTTCGACAATGACGATATCGACACGACAAATGCCCTCCTCGCTGACAGCAGCAGCAGCGATGAAGAAAATCCACAACGCGGCTCGCACCCTGGACACGCACCGAATATCGACCGCGATCGCCTCGGTGGAGCAGCGAGGCTTCACCGAGCCTACTTCGCCTATGATCCAGTGTACAATGAAGAGCAGTTCCGGAGACGGTTCCGACTATTGAGACAAAGGGTCACGGAAATCATGCATACCCTCACCATGCAAGATAGATAATTTCGTTAACAATAAGAATGTATTGGAAAGCTCGGCCTCACTCCATATCAAAAGGAAACTGCTGCCCTTCGTTTTATGGCGTATGGGTCCTCGACAGACTCCATAGATGAGTACGTGCGAATGAGTGGGTCCACAATTTCTCAAACTTTACGCCACTTCACCAAAGGCGTAACTGCTTCCTTCAGCTCTATTTATTTGCGCCATCCGACTACCACTGAAATGCGACGTATTCTTGCATTGTCCGAGAAACACAGATTTCCTGGGATGCTTGGCTGCATTGATTGCTGCAAATGGACCTGGAAAAACAGCCCCACCGCGTGGCATGAACAGTATAAAGGGGAGGAGAGGTTTGCAGCTGTTACACTAGAGGCAATAGCGGACCAGTCTCTTTGGATCTGGCATGCATGTTTTGGGATGCCTGGCTGCAATAACGACATAAATGTTCTGGAGGCATCGCGTTTATTGAACAATGTTTCTAATGGAATATATCCCCCACCGGTCGAGTACACGTTAATGGGTTCTGAGTGAAACATACCCTACAGGCTAGCAGACGGGATCTATCCGAAATGGCCTGTTTTTGTACACATTGTAGCAGAAACGGTTTCCGAAAATGAAAAGTGCATGACGAGAAGTCAATAGGCTGCTCGCAAGGACGTTGAGAGAGCTTTGGGTGTCTTGCAGGCCAAATGGAATATAATTTCGAGACCTGGGCGCTTTTGGATTACGGAATATATGCATGATGTTATGCAGTGTTGCATAATACTGCACGAAATGTGTGTAGAAGACAGGGAGGAGTCTAACGGGACTCCTATTCATGAGCAACCTCCGTCGGATGCTCTAATTAGAGGAAATGCAGCCACTTTGTGGACTGAGGGTGACAAAAGTGTGGAACCGGGGGATGCCCCTGTTGGAAGCCTTTCTACCCTTTGCGCTACATCTGCAAAAATGAGAGACCATCAAAGATTATATGAAAACTAGGGCATTGGTCATGGGCCATCTTTGGCAGCGAGGGTGATGCCAATAATTGTCGTCCCTCCTGCGCGACATAGTGTGTGTGGTGTGGGTTACTAACCGGAGCGGATTGAAATACGTCGTGAGCATAGGTAGGAAACGGGGAAGGCGTAAGATGCGGAAATAGGGTGGAAAGCGGGATGGACAGGGACATCGGCGACGGGCGCGCAGGCGCTTGGTCGAGGGCTCGATGTGATTCCACTCGAACGATGGAGCACCCCATCGGGCGGCGAGCGCGGAGGGCTGAGAAAGGTGCAGTCACGCGCACTTTTGGAGGGCAGGAGCGGGTGAGGAGTGGAAGGGCGGTGAAAGGTGAAGAAGGAGGGGATGAGGTAGGGGGAGGGAGGGGAAGGAGGAGGACGATTGGGAGGCCCTGCTTTGGAAAGAGAATTTGAGACGGCAGAGCAGCGCTTATAGTGAGCGAGGGTTCCAGATATGGAGAGGTTTTGGGATACTAATTCCGAACCCCAATCCCAGGTCCCGGAATCTCTCCATTATCCGATGGCGACATTCCCCTCTCCGCGGTCGTCTCCGGCAATAAACTCCGCTGCGGAGAGTGTTGTCTCTCTTCAGTCACAGTATCATCATTACTAACATCCGTTGCAGTCACCCTATCTCGCAGTCGAGCACAGGCTTTTTGAAGTTCCGCATTCCGCAACAGATCAAAATATGCAACTGAATATGCCTCATTACAGCCCTCAGGGGCTGTGCTAAAAAGCAGGATCTAATTATACTGCTGCAAAGCAGCATTAAGTTCCCTTTGAATGAGCACAGATTCTGAAACGAGGGGTAGTTTCTTTTTTCTGGATTCCTATTTCCGCTCCACTTATTTGGACTTCTGTCGACCAAGCGGACGTTTTTTTCGCGCTCATCCATTTGTTATCGTCTGGTGCACCTTCTGCACAAACAAAGAATGCTTTCCTCCAGCTGTAGAACCATAACTTTTTGATTGAAAACTGCCTGTCCTGGAGCTCTCACCCCGCCACTGAGCGTCTATTGTAAACGAAGCAGTCCCCAAAAGTGCAATAATTTAAAGTTTTTCCTATGTGGTCGCTTGGATATTGGATCTGAAATTTGTTGTAAAGGGCTGTAGCCATCCTGAAAATGTCGTCTTCCGACAGAACTGTCCGTTTTGGCCTTCTAACCGCGAAAAAGCAAGAACTAAACTCGACACATTCCTTGTTGATGAATTTTGAACGCGTTCGAATTCTTCCCATGGTTCTCTGCTCGAAATTCGGCGCTTTAAACTTGTGATAGAGCTCACACATGCGGTCGTAGAATCGAGCACCTTTCTGCTCTGCCCCTGAGAAAGGGTCTTCCGAGACACTTACCCATGCTTGGCCCACGAGATGTATTCTTCTGACGTAAGTTAGATGGTTGCGTCCGAGGAGTGTCATTCAAGGAATCCGAAGAAGAGAATAGAGCTGAGCTTGGACGCGAAGGCGCGGAAGGAAGGCGCAGCTCGGGCGATGAGGGAGTAAGTGAGTTGGACAAGTTTGAAATCATTCTCCCAGAAGGCGTCGATTTGATCCTTCCTAGAATGGATGAACTTTGGGAAGCTATCCATTTTTTTCGGGAGTGTCTTGTCTTTTACTCAAATCGATAGTGGCGGTATGCGCGATACCCGCGGGAACGAGGGTGGAAGATTGTGAGCATTCGAGCCAAATTACTGTATCAATGCATTTTTTGTTGGGAAGCCTTTTCGGCCAACCAATAGATGGCACACAACTGGATTGTCAAGGGGAACCAAACAGAGGGAATCGGAACCTAATTCTTGAAATTTGGTTCCGAATTTTAGGTCGACACCAAAAGTTTGATGATTTGGTTGCTCCAGTGGGGATGTCAATCGACATCAAATCATCAAATTTTGATTATTTGGTTATTCGATTCAACCTGTGGGGATGCTCTAACCAGCATTAAACTAACCGCAACTAAACAATCACATACCGCAACCCACATACTAGGTGCTTACAGAAAAGTACTACCACAAGGAGCATAGCTTAAACGGAACAATTTCATTGGGCTTTCCCATAATTCTGGACCATGATTGTAAAAAGGCGCAGCGCATGAACAGGTGCGGTTCAAGGGGCAGAGGTGCCGCCAGCGCGTCGAACTGGCGGACAGAGCAGCAAACGCCTGGTTTACCAAGTAATTTTGGAAAAATTGAGTACATGAAATATATAAATTACACAGGTCATGTGCCGTGCGTATCATACAGTAATGTAGCTGTGACAGCTCATTGAGGAGGAACTGGCATCTCGTCTGGTTGGCCCCTGTCAACACACACACACACACACGCACACACACACACACACCGTCTGCTCCCCTTCCATATCTCATTATCAATAATAAGCGCTCAGAGGAGCGCAGGAGCGTACAGTAAATTAGGAGTGGAGGCCGGCGCCTGGCTGGTGAGCGGCGCTCGTGCATCTCCCCTCGAACTGTTGGCGACATGCGTATGCGATGGTAAAACTGTTAAACTTTGCTGGGGCGGCGAGACCCGACACAGAGCATATCTGCCCTAAAGTTTACATATCTAAATAAATGTGTCAACTTTCTCTTTTCTCTACTGTACATATCTACAGAAAAGTATCTATCTGAGCCAGGAGCGCGGCCCAAGCCTGGCCCGTACTGGCAGTGGGGCATAACTGATTACTGGGATCACATTGCTATTCTCACACACACACCGCTTTTTTTTTTCAGAGTCAGCAGCACGGCGGGTGAGATCCCGAAACTCGATAACGACGGAAGACAAGAGGCAGGGACATTGAAGTCATTGAAAATTGGGATTGAAAATATTTGGATTTAATTGAACTACAGTTCCCTTCTAACAGCCGATACAACATTAAACGGCGCCTTCTCTGTTTCGGGACCTCGTCGGACTTGTTATCGGGTCGCAACGACATACTACATACTGTCGTGACGGGCCGTGACGGGCCGTGACACGGCCCAAACGCGTCACTCCCTTACACGCTCTTATTCCGCACTGTGGCTGCGGTCGGTCATGGCTGCAAGGCTGCAGTCTCGCACGTGCCACCTCCGCCAGCCCGTCATACCGCGTAACCACACAATATACGCAGCCAGGCGCCACAGGCCCCTAAACCTTGCCAAATAATGGCCCCAGTCGCACACCTCAGATTCCTCCATTCACGCCTTCCCATTGCCCAGTCTCATCTCTATCAAAATTTACTGCCTCTCGCCCGCAGCAGCGTGCCCTTTGAAGCCGCATCTCTTCGAGAGGTACACAAGTGCCTCCCTCCACCCCGTTGCCTCCCTCCACCCCGTTGCCTCCCTCCACCCCGTTGCCTCCCTCCACCCCGTTGCCTCCCTCCACCCCGTTGCCT
>JAUBNZ010001110.1:0-12718 GCA_032355485.1 Bonnemaisonia californica | reverse complement strand
AATTGTCTTGTTAGCAGCTGAAGAACAAGCTACTGCGCTTCCCGAAACAGTTCGTAAGCATATTGATCAGATTTACATTTGCACAAAAGCTAACCCCAACGATCCTGTATCAGGGTTAAGTTATGCATCTACCTATAGTGCAATAAACCGGGAAATTAACAGCAATACAGCAGTAAGAGGTGAAGCAAAGAATATTCATATTTCTACCTTTTATGAATTTAATACCCACCTTGTCGGGCGATTAAGAAAAGATTTTGGGCTTGCAGGCATGAGTGGCGAGGATTATCTCCCCTTTAGGGATAAGTGTCTGATGAAAAAAATGGTTGCCTCGGCGGGTTTGCGTACTCCATTTTTTGAACTCCTGAATTTGAATATGTTGGAAGGTAAGACCAAGTTTTATTTCCAATTATTGCAAAAGAAATACCAACTACCCTTTATCTGTAAACCTATTGATGCAGCCGCTAGTATTGGCGTTTATAAGATTGGGTCGTATAATGATTTCATAGATATGCAACAGGAGATTAAATATACTCAACTAACCTATGAAGTTGAGGAATTTATTCAAGGTACGCTTCACCACTGTGATCTTGTTTTTCAAAATGGTGAAGTGGTGTTTGCAGCGTGTGGTGAAGACACATTCCCCAACTTTGAATCAAGTCAAGGAAAAATATGTGGCAGCATAATCCTACCTGCAAACAATGTCCTAAGAAATAAAGTAATAAACTTCACTACAGCTTGTATAAAAGCCTTAAAGCTACAAGAAGGGCCTGTACATGCAGAAATATTTTATTCTGATCAAGGAGAGCTTGTATTTCTAGAAGTGGGTGCCAGGCCACCCGGTATGGATATATGTAGTGTTTATAAAGAACTATTTGACATTAGTCTCCAAACACTTTCGCTAGAAATTGAACTAGGACTTAGACTTTATTTAGGCAAACCTGCCGACAAATATATTATTTGGGCGCACATTCCAACAATACCTGGAGAAGTATGTCAGCTCAATGAGCCTGAAGTATTAGGAAACCTAGATTTAGAATTTCGAGTAAAAATAGGAGATTTAGTAGAGTCTGGAGTGTCTTACTTGGGCTGCATGGGAAAACTTCGAATTGTAGATCGTAGTTTCTTAAGTTTAAAGAAAGACTTTGAGCTGATAAAACATTTTGTATTTGTAAAAATGAAGTTGGAATGCAGCCTCCCAATAGAACAGCTTACAACCATTAGTATAATTGGAGCCGGCCTAGTTGGGACGTCATGCCTTTGTCATATTTTAGAGGGGATTAAAGATACAAACTGGGGGAGCAATGCGAATCATCTGCAAATCAATCTCTTTGAACAAAGAACGGTATTTGGGCCTGGTTTAGCATACAGTTCTACATCAAATACCAGTCTGGCAAACACACCGGTAGGGTTAATGAGTATTTACCCTGATAAAATTTTGGATTTTCTGACCTGGCTATCTTGTAATCAAAATAGCTTGCAAAAACATTTTCCTAATGTCTTCCCCATTCATGTTGATACTTATGTACCGCGTCGACTATTTGGTCTTTATTTAAAAGAAAAAATCCGACAAGCTTCTCTACTTGCAAGACACCTGGGAGTGCGCCTAAACCTGTTGAATAAAGTTGTCGTGAATATTAATGCTGCTAGCCAAAATAAATGCGTAATGACTGCATGTGGGATGAATTATCCGTCTAATAAAGTAGTTGTTTGTATAGGAAATCAGCCAACAGAGTCATTTAAACACTTATTGGGCATCCAGGGTTATGTCTCAACTCCTTACCCTGAAGATAGAATGTTAGAGACTGTAAATGGTAGCAACAATGTCTTAATTATAGGCTCTGGACTGACTTCCGTGGACGCTATTCTAGCTCTTGAAGCGTCTGGTTATACTGGGTATATCGTCATTGGCTCCCCCTCTGGCGTATTGCCTGCTGTAAGAAGTTATTTCAAACAGACTAAATCTGATATTTTAAATGCAAAAACGCTTATAAAACAGGTTAAAGATTTTCGTAAGTCACCTATAGAAGCCATAAAGTTTAACCTTAAACAGGCTATAGAAGACATATATGGCCAGGGATGCTCTCCAGACATATTAGATCAGGAACAGGAAGAAAATGGGCTGCAAAAGCTAAGGAAAGATTTAGTCACGGCGACTAGAGGCCATGCTCATTGGCAGCAGTTGACCATGCCATTGGTTGAAAGTATTGAAGCCGGATGGTCAATGATGAGTTTCATTGAAAAACAGACTTTTTTAGATAAATATTTTAGACGTATTCTTCGATATATCGCTGCTTTCCCAATTCAAAATGCAAAAAGTGTACTAGAAATTATAGAAAAGAATCGACTACATATGCGAGAAGGTCTATTATCAGTCACGTATAATACTAGAGCTGAACGCTTTACAGCTACGTTTATCCATGGTAATCAACAGGAGTTTGACAAGATTATCAATGCGACGGGATCGGGAAAGAACCTACTCCGCTCAGAATGGCCTTTGATAAGAAATATGCAAACAACTGGTCTTTACTGTTTTAATCATTTCGGTTGCTTCAAAGTCAACCGAGCAACTCTTGAAGTGATATGTCAAAAAAGCACCAAAACAAAAGTTTATGCGCCTGCTAGTGGCAGCTACGGCGAATTTATTATCGTTAATTTTATAGAGAGCTGCATGAAACATGCTAAAATTGTCGCAGAGGATATTGTGAACAAACTACTACAGCATAGTTAGTTGCCCTTAGGAAAGGGATAATGCAAGCAATTTCTATACGCCTAGGCGGGTTTCAATCCAAAAAAGGGCAGAAAAAAACGCAAGGAACCGTTAAATTCAGTCTAAAACCTTGCAAAAAGTCAGTTTTATTCACGAATATCTATGCTTTCGCTGTGATTACAAAATAGTTTCATACGAACATAAATAACAGATAAATAGTGACACACACCTCCGTACGCAGATAAACCTGTCGCGTGCCTACGCAAACTTTTGCGGTGCACGCGGCAGAACGCTTGGCCACTCCTATCGACTTCATGCGCAAGTACGGCTCCGTGCCAACCGCGCGCTTACACCCTACTTTTCTCCTAGAGAGCACCTATTGCTTCGTGTTGTGGATAAAAATAGGTTACATAACTTTTGTTTTATTGTATAAATAATGTAACTATGAGCTGATATTTTTTCAATCCTTTAAGAAATACACCTTGTACAGTCAGTTTCAAAGATTTGTAGCCACCCTACTTCTTTTCAGTATTTTATTACAGAGTTGCGGCAATCCCAATTGCCAGATGATAGCGCCAGTACATTCTAGTACGCATGGCCAAACCAATAGCCCTAGCAGTCTTGCCCCTCTTGCGCCCATAAACAAGCAAGAAGACCGTGCGATCGCCACGGCATACAACAATGCACCGACGGTGTGCACTGCTGAGGCACTAGCTGATACTGGCACAACCGATTACATACCACCCGCTGCACCACCTCGCGCAGCACAGAATCGTGGTCGCTTGCGCACCGCCTCTCCCACTGCTGGCCATGTAGCCGAAGTGACGAGGCCTTTATCGCGTAGTAAAAAGCCTCTTCAACACGTGGCCAGCAAGCCCCAGCACAGGGTAGCCGATAGGGCATCGATGCCCCAGCACAACCTACAGCAAACTGGGCAAACAGGCACTACACCACCCGCTACCTCCGTAGGGCCTTCTGAGCGTACAACACCGCTAGCACAGCCCCTCCAGCGTGTTGCGCACCTGCCACTGACTGAAGCAAAACCCGGCACTGATACTGCGGTTCATCAGCCCCTTTCCTGTGCGACGTTGCCTAGCGCTACTACGCAGCGCTACCCTAGTGCGCAAGGGCACCAAGTGTGCTTTCAAGAAGAAGAAGGTAAGTGGCAAGCCCAGGTAGAAGATGTGTGGGGGCGTGTGCAGCGGCTATCTGTCCTTTGTGCCCCCAACCAAACGCCGACAAGGGCTATACAGCAGCTCGCCAGCAAGGCGCTGGGCCAACATAAGTATTGGTTACACATCCTAGAGACCGACCAGCCGCCTTGGGCACCACGGGTCGTCTATGTCGGTGCATTGGGGCTGCGCGGGGGTGGGAATTCGGGTTCTAGAACGTATGGAGGAGGAATTACTGGGCCGTGTAGTCAATGCGGATATGGAAGCTGCATGGTGCCGTGTGAGTGCGGCCGCAGATTAGGAGGAGATTGGAATAGCATACGAGAGGATTCTTTTGGAGAGCTAAGGAGGATAATACCCCTAATACCCTTGGAGAATAGTCTCGCACGCATGGAAGAAGAGACTCGTCGCATGGAAGAAGCAACCCGTCGTCAGGAAGAAGAGAATCGTCGTCAGGAAGAAGAGAATCGTCGTCAGGAAGAAGAGACTCGTCGCATGGCAGAAGAGCGTCAGCGTCAAGAGGCAGCGCGTCGTCAGGAAGAAGAGCGAAGACAAATAGAACGTAGAAGACAAAGAGCAACCCGTCGTCGTCAAGAGGCAGCACGAAGACAGGAAGAAGCGCGACAACAAGAAGAAGCACGAAGGCAGGAAGAAGAGCATCAGCGTCAAGAAGCAGCGCGACGGCAAGAAGAAGAGCATCAGCGTCAAGAAGCAGCGCGTCGTCAGGAAGAGATGCGGGTATTGGTGGAACAAACCATGCAAAGTACTTCCGAAGCAGAGCTAACACATGACGTGGCCCTTGAGCAAGGTCAGGAGGACCGACTGTGTGATCATCTGGAGGCCATCCAGGTGCAGTCAACTTTAGACCAAGAAGCTACCCAGGCGCAAGGTGCTCCATCATTATCATCAGGTACAGCTGATGCGGTTACGCCAGAGGATTGATCACCACTAATCTTTGTTTTCAAACAATAGTTTTCCGCTGAAATAATGCATTTATGTACAGTCAGTTTCAAAGATTTGTAGCCACGCTACTTCTTTTCAGTATTTTATTACAGAGTTGCGGCAATCCTAACTGTAAAATGGTAGAGCCAGTAGGTGCTAGTACCAGTGGTAATACGAGCCAACCTAGCAAGGCGAAGAAGCATACGCCTGCCAAGTTGCTACAAGTGCAAGAAGGGTCCAGTGGGGGCTCTATGGCACCGAAATTTTACCGCTCCTCTGAGGTGGATAGTACGTCATCAGCCGCAGTAGCTTATGCACCATCTGCCGCCCCATCTCGTGCAGCGCATGGGGATGGTCGACTCAGCACCTCCCCTCCTACTCCCGCCCGTAGTCTTGCCGTGCCTGTTAGCCACTCAGCCCAAGCTGCTAGGCCTTCCTCGGTTCTTAAAAAGTCGCCTACACACGTGGCTAGCAAGCCCCAGCGCAGGGTGCCACATAAGGCATCGGTATCTCAGAACAACCTACAGCAAACTGCGCAAGCAGAGGCTACGATTCACCCGTTGCGTGCACTGCAGGCAGCGCCACAGCATACAGATGCTGTGCACCAGCTACAGACCGAGGGAAAGCCGAGCGCAAATAACGCCGCCGCCTATCAAGACTCCGCTTGCGCAGCGCTTGGTCATGCACCTACGCAGTCCTATCCTAGTGCACAAGGGCACCAAGTACGCTTTCAAGAGGAAGAGGGTAAGTGGCAAGCCCAGGTAGAAGATGTATGGAGGCGTGTGCAGGAGCTTAAGGTGATTTTTGCACCGAATACAACACCAGCACGTGCCCTGCAGCAGTTGTCTAGTAAGGCGCTGGGCCAGCATAAATACTGGGTGCATGTCTTAGAGACCGACCAGCCCCCTTGGGCACCGCGCGTTGTCTATGTGGGTGCGTTGGGGCTGCGTGGTGGGGGCGCTGTAGAGAGTCCGATAGACACGACAGTTACTGAAGAACGCACTTTGCAAAAAGACGCGCAGCAGGCTTACCAAAGAGATCAGGCGCGCGATGAAAAAAAGAAAGACTCAAAACAAGGCGCAGAGATAGGAGCCCAGGACCATCATGGCAGAATCTCTGGCAACCTCTTTGAAAGCTTAAAACACATTGCCAAGGCCATCACCATTCCGTTCGATAACCAACCGCTTGCACCCTTAACACGCGCAGTGCATACCGTCATCACACAGCTAAAGCAGTGTCCGTTGTGTACAACGCAGTTACAGGCACCCATTCAAAGAGGCGAGAAAGTCATGCGGTTGCTTGAGCAGCAGCGACATATACCCACGCTAGATTGGCACGAACGTGTACTGCGCCAAACACTCGAAGAGAAACTCTCGTGCCATGTACGTTTCTATCAGCGGCTACACCTTTGGTCGCAAGATTTTACGGATGAAGACCGACAAGCTTTTGAAGCGGTCATAATGCCCATTATAAAGCAGCAATTTTTACGCGCCAATACTACCGTGCAGCAAGCGTTGCTCGCCTACTGGGAAAACGGCGGCGATTGCTACACCCATCTACTGCAAAGCGTCGCGGTCGAGGACTGGCTCAGTCAGTCGCTGCTATTAGACCTTTCGCAAGAGGCATTGGTTCGCAACGATACGCTGCTGCACGACCAATTCACGCAAGCCGTCTATCGTCTGGTACAACACCGACAAGGCGCCACGCAGCACAAACTTTTGAACCAGCTGCTGTGGTCGCTACGTTCCAGGCAACAAACACACCAGCTTGACCTATTCACACTCTGTAAGCTCATGGCATGGCTGCCCGACGATGGCGATCAAGCCCTGCAGCTACTGCGTAACGACGCACCCGATTGGTATCCAACCATCAAAGCCAACGGGTTGCGACCTCAACTAGCGGTCTTTGAAGATCGATATGTCCCAGAATCCATCACGAAGCTGTGTGCCCTACTGGTGCGTTTGCCTTGGGATAAGACACTCACAGACAGCTTTTTGCATGCCGCTGCCGCAGAACAAGACCCTGCAGCATGCGAGCACTTTCTACTATTCTTGGAGAAATATCCGCTAGAAGAAAGTCTACTCCTAGATACTTTTTATACAGCTTTGCCCGAAGAGGTAGTGAGCCCCTGCAAGAGGTGGCACCATGCGTTGGCCTGTGGACTTCTGCGTGAACCTTTAACAAAACTGTTTGGTCAGCAAGCCGATGCCTTGCACCAACAAATTGTAGCCCTACTACCCTCACGATTGGGGGCCTACGACGCGTTGCATACACTACTGGCTACTTTACAGACGACAGAAGCAACCGAACAAGCACGTGCTGCACAAGCTTTGCCGCTGCAAAAGGTTTTTACGTTGCTGAGCGATTACGGCGCTGCTACGGAGGTATGTAGCGCTGCTTTTCAAGCCATAGAAAGCCAACCCGCCAACCAGTGGGAAGCCACAACGCACCAGCTTGTCGTAGATGCTACGTTCCACGCTTCGCACGAGCTGAGTACCCAAGAGATCATCGACCATATTGCCCAAAATGCCTCGGGGGTCTTCTTTGCCGGCGACGCGCAGCAGCTGCAAAGCGGCTATGATGCGATAACCGCTACGTATCAGCAGCCCTCCCAAGTACTACAGCAAGCTTATCCTGAAGAAAAAGAAAAAGAAGAGGAAACAACTACACAACACAATGTCGAAGCACAACAACCCATCGCGCACTGGTCAAAAGAGACCATCACGAGGTGGGCAAGGTTAGTCAAGGACGAGCATGTCTCGGTTACACAAAGTGAGTTCCTGGCTGTTATAAAGCGTGCGGTAGTATTGCAGCATGGTTTCGCACCACGCACTTCCCAGCTCTTGTCTGTTCTCCTATTCCTGAACACGCCTGACGAAACAGGTCGGCTGGCACAAATCAATACCGGTGAGGGCAAGTCGCTCATCGTAGCCATGTTGGCGGCGGTGCATGCACTAAAAGGCCAAAAAGTAGATGTAGTCACGACTTCTGCAGAACTATCGATTCCCGAAGTAAAAAAACAAGCCCCCTTTTTCGCCATGCTGGGCCTTACAGCGGCTGAGAATAGTAAAAAAAATGCGGGAGATGATGAAGCGAAGCATGCCATTTACCAAAAAGATATCGTTTATGGCACAGCCGAAGATTTTCAAGCCGATATCATTCAAACACAGTTTTTCCGCAAAAACATCCGGGGCAATCGGGGCTTTGGCGTGGTCTTGGTAGACGAGGTCGATAGCATGCTGTTTGATGACCGGAGCTACAGCACACAATTATCGAGCCTCACCCCTGCCATGAACCATCTAGAGATGGTCTTAGGATCAGCATGGTATCAGATCAATCGCATCGCAAGTCGCCTACGCACCATAGGTGGGCAAGACTATATTATTCTGACCGATAAGTTTAAAGATTTGCCAGATGGTGGGGTGGTCCTTCCAGCAGGGCAGACTTTAGCTGAATGTAGTCGACCTGTCGACGATCGGTTGGTTTTTTTAAAAGAAAAAACCATCGAACACCTAAAGACGATCTTGCGTAAGCTCTCCCCAGAAGACCGAAAAAACCGAGCCGCTTACAAAGCACAAGAACAGCGCATTGAGGACTTAAGCAGGAAAGCACAACAAGAAAAGCAAGAACACGAAGAAAAGCGGGAAGATTTAGAAAAAGAACACAAAAAAGAGCAGGAAAATTTAGAAAAGCCATACACTTCAGTCATTTCGATTGGTACAATGCATGGCCGTTTATGCAGTGAAGCAAGATCGATTGTTTTTCGGGAAAAAAAGAAGCAACCTTTTTTATGCATGCTCGATTCGAGCGATGCAGCGGCAAGTAAAGAAAAATTTAATGTTCTTCGCAAGGCAGCTTTAGATACTGTTAAAGAAAAGCATAAGAAAGCTTTAGATACCCTTAAAAAGAGGCATAAAGAACAAGAAGAAGCCTCCAATGCTACTTTGCAAGCTGCGATAGAGGCCCTTAAAAAGGAGCCCTGGCATCAGGCAGAAAGCTACTTAGAAATTCCTGTGCATCTACAGGACCTTGCCCGGACACAGATCGCCAACTGGGTAGAGAGTGCTATCACCGCACTGCTTCGTTATAACAAAAACCAGCATTACTATGTGAGAGGCGGCAAAATCATGGTGGTCGACTATGGCAACACAGGCGTCTTACAGCACAATACTGTGTTGGAAAACGGCCTCACACAGTTCTTGCAAATCAAAGAGGGGCTCAAAGTGACTCCTGAAGGAATTTCGACCAACTCTATCTCTAAGCCAGGGTACTTTAAAAAATATGAAGGCCGGCTATATGGGCTCACCGGCACCCTTGGCAACGCGACTACCCATAAGTTCTTAACAGATATGTATGGCGTCGATATGGTAACCATACCGCCCTACAAGCACCGTGAAATTTTGGGCAATGGCCATTCGCGCTACCTCTGTAAGGAGCTATTACCCAAACTGGCGACCACCCAAGCAGCCTGGTACGATGCCATCACGGAAAGTGTATTGCGCCCCGCACGTCATGGCCAGGCGGTCCTCGTAATTTGTAACTACATAGATCAGGTACACCATCTCCAAGAGCGTTTGGCTGCCGAATACGATGCGAAGAAGGTATTTGTCTATACCGGTGAGAAAGCTTTTGAGAGACCCCAGGTAGATATGGGTGAGATCGTCCTAGGCACCAACATTGCTGGGCGTGGTACAGACCTGACGACTTCTACCGCTGTGGAAAACCATGGAGGGCTTCATGTATGCATTACTTTTCTACCCCCCAGCTACCGGGTAGAACTGCAGAATGCAGGTAGAACCGCCCGGCAAGGTAAGAAGGGAACCGCACAACTCGTCTTGCGTACATCTGGCGAAGAGACCTTACAAACACTGCGCACCAAGCGAGACGAAAGAGAAAATAAGGCTATTGAGAAAGCCAGACGAGACGTAGATAATATGCTGACAGCAGACCGTCTTTTTATGCGCTATTGTGGCGTAGAAGCTTCTTTTTTCCCTACCATGGAGGCTGTGGCCAAGATGAAACTGAGCCAAGGTATTTTGGCTACTTGTCAGCTAAAAGAAGAAACACTATTGTCATCCGGAGCCTTATCAGCGAGCTATGAAAATCAAATACAGCAGCATGTACAAACACTCCTCTTAAAAGTGCAAGAGCCAGATTCATGGCGCAACTACACAACAGCGCAGCTTCTTGAAGAACGGAATAAGCTAAAGCAAGCTTTCAGAGTACGTTGCATGCAAAGGTATTCATTGGAAAAACATCGTGAGGCGCGCAAAGCAAAACTACAGGAAGAGCACATACGCAACTATGAGAAAAAGGTGCAGCAAGATCTTCCTGCTGATGTTGTAGAAGCTTTTTTAAATGGCCAGGTATATGTACCGCCGGGTTCAGACTTAGTCGAGCAATATGGTTGGGCAGAGGCTGAGCGGCATGGTAGCCAAGAAAGGTGGGGCATTTGGCTGAAGGAAGACCGTACAGAAAAAGACACGGATAGCACAGCACGCCACCATCGTTTTGATAGCTTTGAAAAAGCGCTGAAAAGCGATGCGCAAGCAGACGGGTTGATTAAAAATCCTTACTACTACGTCGAGAAAGGCAACGAGCTACTACAATGTGGTCGCTATAGTGCGGCAGCTAGTGCCTACGATAAGGCCATTGCCTTAGATCCTCTCTATAGTGCCAACGCCTGCTTTAACAAGGCAAGGGCTTTAGTTTCTTCTAAAGACAATAAAGGCAAACAATCGGAGGCCAAAGAAGCGCTCACAAAAGCCAAAGACCTGATCGAAACGCACGATATAAAGCAACTCCTCGCCTTTGATACCTTGGTGGGACAAACGGGTAAAAAACCACACACCTCTGCACATGTACAACACCAGCTCGATATCCTGAGCAAGCAAAAACATTATATTTTAAATGCAATCAGTGTCATAGAAGGCGCACAAGAAAAAGGCTTAGACGTAGAGATCACAGAGACCCAGGCGCTACAAGAAGTCTTCAAAGACGCTGAAGGAGACCGCTCACAGGCGCTAAGAGAAGCATCAGCCAATGGACTTACACACGTCTTTACGATCAAAGAAGGACCCCCGCCCACCCCCTGGTGGAGCATCGTTGCCGTGGCCCTCATCGGGCTGGCACAAATTACCGCAGGGGTGTTTCTTTCTGTCTGTACCCTAGGTGCAGGTCTTACATTTGCTAAAGGGTTGATTAGTGAAGGCATCTCCGACTTGATTACAGCCGTAAAATCTGGCATTCAGGGTACGTTTAGCTGGGCAGAGTGGGGCCTACAAAAAGCAATTAGCTTGGCTATATCGCTTATTTCTGCTGGGTGGGATGCCATTAAAAAAGGATGCACGGCTATCAAAGAAACAGCACAAAATGCAAGCAGAGTAGCTACCGAAATAGGTAAGAAAGGCATGAAAGCAGCCATGCAACGGGTGGGGATAGAATTCGGTAAGGGTGTCGCCAAGGAGTGTGTCAATGCTTTGGTCGACTATGGCGTAGACGAGCTACTGATCAAGAATATTGAGGGGAAAATCGAAAAAGGTGTAACAGAAAAAATAATGCACGCCTTATCGCAGAGTACACTGGTAAAAGCGGCCCTGGCCTTGGATGTGAAAAACAACAATAACGATTGGCAAAACCGCTTACAGCAAGAAGGCATGGCTTTGCTGGCTACAACAAAAAACAATAAAGTACTGTATGCCCTCAAAGAAATTGCTAAGGGGGTAGCTGGCAATAAGATAAAAGGGGCGAGTGCTGTGCTAAAAGGGGCAGCGATGACCAAGGCGATGGTCGAAGTCTTAACCTTTACAGATACTTTCTTGGAGAAATTCAACCAGAAGCTAGAAAAAAACCATAAGAAGAAAATAGAAGCGGCAGCCGCAGCCCAAGAAGAAATAGAACAGCAGCAAGCCGCAGCACAACAACAAGAAAATGAACAACAGCAAACACATCAGCAGGTAGTCAGTGCTCCACCGCTCCCTACAGATGAAGAAGACATCGCAATGCCCGTGATCACCATGCAAGAAGACTACAAGAGTGATCTGCGCGATTATTATTATGAGGCACCTTCTAGCGACAAGGGCCTATGTAATGCTTTCAGTAGCTCCATTACCAGCAGTATCACCCAAAAAATACAATGCGACCTCATTAAACCGGCCACAGGCGAATTGGTAAATATGGGCATCGACAAGATGCTAGAAAAAGTGGAGGAGACAGTGAAGAAGAGCGAAGAAGACTTCTGTATAGAAGGCGCGCAGTACTACGAAGGTAATAACATGGCCAATGAATCTCTGAAGGAAGGTGAAAAGGATCAGAAGAAAGATAGCCATGAAGAAAGCGATCAACAGCCTAGTACGCAGGAGAACAAAGCCACCGGCAACGAGCCACCGCCATCCGATGAGCATACAAAAGAGTCTGAAAAGCCCATCAGCAAAGCCAATGAGATCATGGCCAAGGAAGTGCGTGATGGTAAAAAAGCCGGTATTGCCGAAATAGCAGCCGCGGCAGCAGCGCTCAAGCAACCTGTAGCCATCTACGATGAGAAGGGTCGACTGCTAGAAATTGTGGGCAGAGGCCATAAAGGGAAGCTCTTGAAAGTACAGCACCTCCCCTCTAAAGATGGCTTGTCGGATCATTATGTGCCCTATGGTACTCAAGCAACGCCTGAAGCGAGTGGTAAAAATAACTGTGCCTTCAATGCCATTGCTTGCCAAACGGATAAGGTGGGTAATGGCGCTGTACTCAGAGAAAAAGTAGCCGATCGGCTAGCCACTTCCACACACACCGCAGCATTGCACCAGGCGACAGAGCGACTAAGAGCCCATAACCCTAGGGCACTGCGTGAGGGGGGACATGTAGGTATGATGTTGCACAACATGCAACGCCACGACCCGCATAG